>JANHFO010002697.1:0-20330 GCA_032468095.1 Pareas carinatus
AGAGCTAATGAGCTTGAAATGGTCCATACTAGTCTTCCTTGAATTTTAATTATATGTCAGCAAAAAACCATTTAACACAATATATATATATATTTGCCAATATGTCTTTTTGGTATTAGCAATGCCGAAATGTTTGTTCTTTTTAAACATTTGAACTTTATTTTCTATGTCATTACTCTTCTGAACATCATGGAAAATAAATGAAAATACAAAGGATTTTTTCCCATATCTATCTGTTATTTTTATATATTCACTTCATGGATAAGCAATTAGCTGTGTTCAGTACTAAAAGATATTTTAAAAAATAACAATTGCTATTAATATTTAATATGAGAGTAACAATGATCTGAGTGGCAACATCTGTTGATCATTTGGATTTGTTCAATACTGAAGAGTCCTTCTACACCTCTTCATTCTTTGTACACAATATTTCCTCTTGTTTAGATTACTGTCAATTGTGGTATCTGTAATGAACTAGAATATACAATTGTGGCATACTAAAAATTGCCAGTTAACAAAAAATAAACCCTTTTCTTTGATTTCATATGTGAAGTGTAGAGCACATCGAAAATATTGGTCTTTTCAGGAGTACATTAGATCAAATGAAAGTCACAATAAGCAAGGGCATCAAGCATAAAAATTCTTAATAATTAATCAAAGAGTAGAACCCTGCTAGACAAAGGAAAAGGCAGCCTTTCACTGGTTCACTAGGGGTTCTGTGAGAGTTTGTTTTAAAAAACATTGCTTTTTAAACTTAATGCCTTGAGCAATGCTAGGGGTGTGTGTGTGTGTGTGCACGCGTGCCTTGAAAACTAAAGGTTATATTTCAAGGTTTTCTCCAGGATAAAACAGTTGAGAAAGACTGAACCAAGGGCTTTTCTGGTGTAATGGTTTCTGCTCTCTTGATTTTGAATCTTTATATTTTCATTCTAGCCTTTTTCCTTTTGTCCTTTCTCGTACTTCATACAATATTAGGCTGGTATACCATGTGCTTCGGAGCCTTGAGCCTCACATTATCTATCACTGTGATGGCAAATCCTGTCAAGAATATATGAAAACTGAGTAAGAAAAAATGTAATGCAGTGGAAAAAAATCAGAATGATCCTCAGATGAAACATTGTGCATAACATTCTACATGGGATAGATAGAATACAAATGTAGATTCCAGGGAGGATTATATACAATACTGACTTGTTTTTTTAAAAAAAATCAAAGACAAGGAAAAAACAAGGTAGGCTTCCTGAAGAAGGTAAAATATTTGCCAATGCAGTTCATGCACTAGTGATTCTATATGGATATACACACTCAAACCTACTTGTGCTGCTGTATCCCAGACTAGCCGTAGCTTCTGAGTTGTCCTCAAGTGCAACCTCATGTACAGCATGTTAAACTAATTCAAGCAAGGGTTCATCAAAGCGTGGATAACCATGAGGAAGGCCTTCAGATTCAAGGAACAAGTATAATTGGCACACAAGGATATGTGCAAATGCCTTCCTGTGCACGACTGTCAAGCTGGAAGTATGTGTCCATGACAATTGTCAAATTGCATGCCATTTCTGATTAGGGAGTATGGCCACATCCAGAATTAGAGACAAAAAAAATCCGTAGAACTGCTACTCAGTTTCATCAGGATTACAAATGAGCCTATTACTCTCTAGCCAGATTCTCAGTCTGCAGATACTGAGATGAACCACTGACAGTATCACTTGGAGGACCAGGGGCTGAGATGTATCATATTGATGATACCTAAACTCAAGTCACTGGATGAACTCTCCTAGTAGTTTCGTGTAGATGGTAAATAGGAAAAAGTGTCAAAATTATGTACAATTTCTATAAAAGGCATAGGGTTAGATCCACAATGATATTCAAAGGAACTCAATAAACAAAACAAAAAATACCTGGTTTCCTTCCCTGTCCACTCTGAGATTCTGAGACTTCTCCAAATCTGTGATTCTTTTAATACTTCATTTATCCCCAAACATATTGAAAGTAAGCATGAGCTTGCTTATAGGTAGTTACCTATACGGTAAAGGGTTAATTCTTATTCTTATAGATACTAAAGATACTTTCAGACAAAGAATTCACAATACCTCCAAACATCACTACACAACTATTCTATCATTTTACTTATTTAATTTCTTTTCTGGGAAAAACAAATCCCAACATTTTCGGTTGCAAATCTGTGGGTGGCTATGGACAGCAAAGAGGAACAAAAAATGAACGCTTTGCTACCATTTTTAGTCATTCTGATTTTGCAGCCAGGTTATGGTAGTTCTACAGAAGTAATAGTAGGAAAAATGGGAGCTAAAATGAAAACTAAATTCATGGAATGAAACCGTTTGAAAGGGTCCATTAAGACTATCTTACCAACTGCCTATCAAGTGCAGAAATTTAAAAGAAAGCATCCATGAGGCAAAGCTGACTAGCTCTATCTGACTACATTCAGTAAATTGGAACCCACCACCTCTTTAAGATAATGTTTCATTTCCTGCTCTTTCCTTATTAACTGCTCCAAATGTTTGGATATTATCCCCTGCAACATTAAAAATTTACTTCCTTGTAACTTAAATCTATTATTTTATTTCCTGTACCTCTGGAACAATAGAAAATAGTCTTTATTTCCTATGATATCATGTTCATAAGTCATTACAGAAGATAAGGGACAAGTGACAAAATATGTATCACAATGAAAACTCTACATGTTGAGGACGTGACAGTTACCCTATAATGCATAAGGGTGCATATAGGATAGTTGCCCTATAATGCATGTGGAATGATTTCACAAGACGCTTTAGCTTAATTGATTTTCCCACTTTTTTCTTCTCAAAATAAAACATTTCTAAATTGTTGAATTTCTCTTGAAAAAACTAAGAGTTGGTTTCTATTTCCTGATCATAACCGTTTCTTTATACTATTATCACTGCACCAGGTATACCCATCTTATTCATTGCATTAGACTTCTGTGATATTGGCATTTTCCTGTTTAGTTATTTTCTATCTTTTTGGTATTGTACTCAGTTGTGTCAGTATCCATAAGTGCCCCATGGTAGAAGCTTACTAACATCACTAATAATTCAGTCCTCCATAGCATTGGGCAGAGTTCTAATTGAATGCACTGAAAGGATACTAAGTTGGGATAGATTTTTGCAATCCAGGCACTATCTGACTACCTCTTAAGGAAGTAATATACTAATCACAATAGAGATGTAGTGTGACATATAAGAAGTGAGTACACTGATGCTTGGATAGAAATAAGGTCCACAATGAAGATTTAAATTTGGTCTTTCTTTTGTCACTGTAATCAACATATTATTATTGGAAGCCAGCTATTTTTGGTGGTAAAGAAAATTTTTGAACAAAATTCCTTCCCCTGATGTAGAGCAATTCCATACTCTTTATGATAAGAGATGATCATCTTTGCATGACATAACAGTATCTGTCCTCTTCAGTTAAACCAAACACTTTTCAATAAACATAATGCAACTTGTTGCATACAATAGGCACAGAAATAAATTCACAGGTTTACTTTTAGCAAGGTGAAAAAAGCTGTAAAATCATTTTGATCAAGCACTCCGCTTGCAGGAAAAGAAAGTGGTTTTGATAAATTGTCATATAGCAGTTTCCTTCCTCAATGAATATCTGACTAAGATTTAAGTCCACAGCTCTTTGTGTTAGAAGCAGGTGAATAATTAGAGACGAGTCTTGATATAGTTCCAAAACCAGAATGACACACAGAGTGTGATATAGGGTTGGGTTAAATCAATGACCTTATTCTACTAGATGAAAAGCCAAGACCTAATGACTGACCTTGTTAAAAGATGAACATACGGCAGAACAGATTTAATAAATATTGTAACTTGCCTCAGATCTTAATCACAAGTATTTTGTAAACCATCTGTTCCTTCTGTCTCATAAAGCAGGAGCTCCTACATTCACAGTGAGACTTTTGGTCAGTAAATCAATGTGTTTAATTTTTTTAATTGCATACCACAATTTTATCTATTAAAATTATGAACAGAATAGGAATAACTAGCTTTATACAAATAATTTCATAGACTCGTCAGGCTTCTAACTAATAAATTAGGTCTAAATAAATAGGTCTAAAGTAGTGTACCACCAAAAAAACAATGAACAAATTAACCCAGAGTTCTTACTTCAGGACTAAATGACTACCGGTAGGTTCAAATTATTCTACTTTGGACACATTGTGCCAAAATCTTGCTCTCTTTGGAAGAATCTAATACTGGGACAGATAGAAAGAAAGAGAAGGGGATTACCAGCAACAAGGTGAATGGAGTCAGTTATAATGGCGATGAATACACCATTGGAAGACCAGGTTAACGATATATCATCATGGAGAAAATCTAGCTTTGTGATCACTTAAGAGTCAGAAACTACTTAATAGCACATAATCAATCAATCAGATTTACAGTATCTGTATTTCCGAAAACAAACTATATTTGGGAGTGGAAATGACTTAACTAAACAATTAGAAGTCAAAAATAAAACAATACGATCTGTATGGTGATTTACAGCAAGAATCAAGATGTAGCTCCTCTACTCCCACTACTTTAAAGATAAGCCACATAAAAGCCATTTATTTTAGTCAACAATCTTACTGTCTTGTCTGTCCTAGATAAAAGTTTTCATTGGTCAGATTTAATTTATTGCCAAGTGTAATTTTAGAGGGGGTGGTATAGTAATGCCCCCTTTATAAGGTTACCTTTTTTCCTGCTAAGGAGAGTCAACTGAGTCAGCTTCTCATGTTAGTAACACTCTTCTATATACTAATCTGGGCGCTTCCACCCAGTAATGTCTTTATTAATCAGCTTGGTTGCAGGAATTGGGTATGGCTACTCTAGAGAAAAGGACTAGGGGCAACAAGAAAAGAAGGACTAGGGGCAACAGTGTTTGAGGGACTGGCATAAAGAAGAGGTCAACTTACTTTCCAAGGCACCAGAAGCTAAGACAAGAAACAATGGATGGAAAGTCATCAAGGAAAGATGCAACCTGAAATTGAGAAGAAACTTCCCAACCGTGAGAACAATTAACCTGTGGAACATCTTGCCTTCAGAAATTGTAGGTGCTTTATCACTGGAGTTGTTTTTTTTTTAAAAAAAGACCTATTTGAAATGGTATAGGGTTTCCTGCTTGAGGGATGGGGTTGGACTAGACCTCCAAGGTCCCTTCCAGCTCTATTCGGATTACAGAATATCCACATAATGTACAAAGCAGTTAAAAAGGCAAATTGCATGTTAAAGGAGTATTAGACCAAGGACTAAAAACTAGGTCTGTGCAGTGTTTTGGATTCAGTTTCAAAAGGGAGATGTGAATCGATCTGCAACTCTTTAAAGCAGTCAAATCTTTTCTCAGAATATTTTAGCTGCAGAGAGCAGCATGTGATCCTGGGAATAAAGATGGCTGCTTTAAAGAAGTTGTAGTCAACAGCATGGAAATCTGCTCCTGATCATGTTGATGGAGAACACTACCCTGTATTGTGACATCAAGATACGAACTCCACCCATTTGTATTTGCATCATGATGCTGCATGTAATGGTAGAGCTTAAGTTGCAATGGATGTTTGTCCCTTGTTTCCTCTAGATGCCTATGGACAAGAGTTCTATATTTACATTCCCCTGTTTTCCAAAGTATTTCTGGAATGATACATAGCAATATTGAAAATAAAAGAGTCAAAATCAAAATGTATTTATATAAATCCATGATATGCCCTTTAAATGCAATGTATCAGCTAAACTGTCCCATTCCCTACAGCTAAAATAAATACAAATGAATGTAATCAGAAGGGCAAATTGAGCTTTTTATTTTTACATAACGGTTATTACAGATTGTCATTTTGGCATCATTGTGGTTTACCGTGGATACACCGATAAGCAAATTCATGCGTCCAAGATCGCTATACCTACAGATCCAGCTTGACATAAACAAGTGAACAGAAGTACATTAACTTCTTTGAGGGATGATAAGGCTATAATGGTTATTAATCAGAAAGCTCAGACTACCCCAAGGAACTGCTGACTCAGTTCTACAGAGGAATCACTGAGTCCGTAATCTGTTCCTCAATAACTGTCTGGTTTGGCAATGCAACAAAACAAGATAAACAGACTTTGAATAATAATTAGAACTGTGGAAAAGGTAATTGCTACAAAATTCCCCTCCTTTGAAGACCTGTACACTGAATGATCCAAAAAGAGAGCGGGGAAAATAATTATGGACTCCTTACACCCTGGACATAATCTGTTTCAACTTCTTCCCTCTGGACTCCGCTACAGAGCATTGCAAATCAAAACAACTAGACACAAGGATAGTTTCTTCCCTCATGTCATCAACCTACTAACCAGCTGACTTACAGGACAGTGTTAGTGCAGTGTGTGTCTTTATGACAGGATAAAATGGTTTTTGTGACATGATGTCTGCAATTTATGACATGACAACACAGTGAATGTTACATACTTTAAAACTATGACTGTATCTTATGCTTATATACACAATTGATTATGCCTATATACGCCTATATATACAAATGATCATGATTATGCATATATATACAAATGGTTGTGATTATGCTTATATATTCTTGTTTTGTATTGTACTCTTGTGTATGTATGTAGGTATTGAGCATGATCACTGAAGACAAATTCCTTGCGTGTCCCGACACACATGGCAAAATAAATTCTGATTCTTTTTCTATTAAGTTTAGCAGACAAAGCAAGAATAAACTTTTCAATACTAATTGTTGAAGAATAAAAAGGACTACACACTGGTGTTTTTCTTTAGCTTCAGGGTTGGCTATTGAGGAAAAAATATGCATGGCTTCTCTGAGTCTTTAATCTACAGGATATTTTTTGTCTATAAATTATTACACAGCTGTTGCCATCTATATTTCACTCAACTGAATTCTTTAATCACACACATACACACACAAAGGACCAGGCTACTCTGATTGCAAACACAACAGAACCCTGAATATTCTCTCTCTCTGAGGGAAAAGGACCCTCTTTTGACTACTCTGATTGCAAACACAACACATCCCTTGTAATTTCATACAAACACACACAAAGGGCCCTCCTATGGGCTACCCTGGTTGCAAAAACACCCTTCTCTCTGAAAGCACGTTTTATCTATACACGAACAGATATTTAAACATAAATGCAAAATTTCTTCCCTGCTCTGAACTCGCCACAAAACATGCATAACAGCTCCTCGATAACCGGCACCTGGGGGAGACCTCCTGAATTTCTGCATGAAATATTATGCCTTTCACCTAAACAGATTTCTTCCCACGCTGCCGTTCTGGGTAGCTCCAGTATGAATTGGAGCAGGATTTTGTTTCGGTGTCGTTGGGCGTGTGCGGTGTTTTTTTTTTAACCGTCTACCCGCAGAGCTTAGTTTTACCAAGTTACTCTGTCCTCGTCAGGACCGCGTGAGGCGCGCCGTCGCCATGCGGGCTGCTGAAGGCCAGCCGTACCTGGGAAGCGTCGGGCATGTTGACGGTTTCGCCGCGCTCGGCCACATCGCCGACGACGCCTTTGCCCCAGAGCAGCTGCATCTCGCCGGAGCTCTCCGCCCCGTAGCAGGGCAGCACCGGGGAGCCGCCGTGCACGTCGAAGACCTTCGAGACCAAGCTCTTCTTCCCGCCGCCTTCCACCAGGAAAAGGGAGCCCCTGTCGGCGTCCACCATCAGGCAGACGAAGATGAGGATCTTGTAGCTGAGCGCGCCAAGGTCCAAGTCGTTGGAAATGTCCTTGACGAGCTCCAGAAAGAACAGCCGCTCGTTGTGCTGCTTCAGGTAGCGCTTGTAGTCCAGGGCGGTGGGCGGGTACTGGGGCAGGCTGACCCGGGACTCGAGCAGCGCGCTGAGCAGGTGCGCCGTGGGGGGCGGCAGGGAGCTGGCCTTCCGCAGCAGCGCGCGTCTTCGGGCGCTGCTGAGCGGCTCCTGAGCCCGGGCGTGGAGGTGCTCGTCGTAGGTCAGGTTCACGTGGATCGCCTTGGAGCGCGCGAAACTTTTCCTCAGCTCTTTCTGGGACGCTCGGTGCTGCAGGCCCCCGGCCGCCGGGCTAGGCGGCACCGAGGACGAGGCGCTGCTCCGCGGCGAGAGGCCGTTGTGGGCTCCCCTCGGCGACCTGTCCGCCCCGCCGTCGCTTAAGTCGGGCGCTCCCGCGGGGCCCGCTTTACCAAGCAGGGCGGTTCTCCTCTTCAGCCACTTCTCCACCAGCTCGGGATGCCTGTCTAGGAATCCTTCCACTGCAGCAACGTCCAAGGCGGCGGGGTTTGCCATGATCCCGGGTATTCCTCGCCTTCCCCCAGCCCCTAGAGGAACTTTTGGCGTTACTTCTACCTCATGCCGCAATCTTCCGTTTATCCTCAAGGCGGTGGGAACGCAAAGCCACTCATTCCCACGTCCCGAGAAGGCACCGAAGCGGGGTTGCAAGGCATTAACCCCTCACGCGGAACATCCGAAGCTGACCAGTGCGCTCCCCCGAATGGAGAAACTCAAGCGTCGAGCTCCGCGTCTCGCCGGCCAATGCTCTCTGCTTTTGCGCCCCATTCCCTGTCATTTTTCTAGCGGTCTGCCGCTTCCCTGCCCTCTGCAAGCTCGCCTCCTTCTTTCTCGTTTGTACTTCGGCCTGTCAACATGCCATCCAAGAGCGAGAAAGCAAGCAAGCAAGCGCGCGCCGTTTGCTTCCCGCGTCCAGGTGCGGACTTCTCCCGTCCCTCCGCTCCCAGTTTGCCCAACCTGAGCTGCCGCGGATTTCCTGCGGACGGGCGTCAAGCCCTCCTTGCTAACTCCCGCTTCTGCCGCCGACGGCTGCTGCGTAACCCGGCCAGCTGCACACCGAACAAATGGGGGGGCGGGGATGGGAGGGCGCACGAGCCGAGGGAGGGGGAAGAGATACAAAGCAGGAGCCGGCGGGCGAAAGAGGCAGATTCTTCTCTTCTGCCCGGAGGCAGTTTGTGCTGGAATTCGTGCGGCAGAATGAATGAAGGCGTTAAAAGGGGAGGGGCGGACATCGATCGCCGTCACCGGAGGTGAAGCCGAAGCAGAGATTGCAACACCGTGGTACAGTATTTATTGGCTAATGGCTCGCAAATAGCTCTCGACGTGTTCCAGGTCTTCCATTAAGGCGACCAAGCACGGCGTTAGATGCTGCTGGCCCGAAGATGGAGTTGTGCTGGGGGCAAGAGACGAGATATTTTGAATGTGGGTAAAAAGAGTATCGTAAAGATGCTAGGGATGTGTGTGCGTGCGGGGGCGCGCGCGCCTATGCCATTTGTAACTCCTGCACGCGCTTTTTCAGTTTGAGGCTGCTAGTTCTGCCTGTGCATCAAGTTTGTTAGGGAAGGGAAAGCCAGGGATTTCAAGAACCGCCAGACCCTTTAAACCTCCGGATGCACCCGTTTTAAATACAATTATGAAGACATGGCCTTGCTGTTTGTAATGGACAATTAGGACAACTGTTTAACTCACCCACCCAAACCCTTATGTTTCCATTAATATTTAAAATTCTCTGTATATAGGGTGTTTTGAGGAAAGCAGGAGCTTTGGCAATCTGTGGGTTAACAGCTGTAGTTTGTTGCTTTCTCCTTACTTTCCTATAACCCTGTGCAATTCCACCCTTCAGTGCAGACATCACTCATAAGAAAGGGGTCCTTCTACTGCAGGAACCCTGGTAGGTCAGCTCAGAAATAACTCCCCCAAATGAAATGGAATTCCATTCAAGAAGGCAGGTGTGGGCTTCCATTCTGATTTATATGATTTTTTAAAATTATTACTCGTTAGAATGAATGCCTCTTGCATAAAACGACTTGCTGAAAAATATCACTGCCTGCCTCCTTTTGCCCTAAAAGAAAAGGCAGTGGCAAGATCTCGGCAACAGCAGTTTTCTCTTCAGTTCTCATAAATATGATAAGGATAGTAACAAAAACTCAGAGCCAAGAACCTTGTACAATGGTGCTCCCCCAACTGGTTAAGTATGTGGTTGTCTTTCCATAGAAATGTGCTAAGAGGTCTGCTGAAGGAACTGCAAACATGCAGTTTCCATGCCTCCTCCTGCAGTGAGACAAAAATCTGGGCAGCTTCCATTGAGATGGACTGATGTGGAGCTATTCTTATCCACACGTGGAGGAACATATTGCATAGCTAAATTGAAGTTATGGATCTCAGCATGTGAAGATACAAGGGCATGAATGAAAACAGTTTCAAATATTCATGAATGAGATGTCAGGCCTTCTCCACAGGCACCCAGTACACAGCAAGCCTTAGTTGAAATATCAGAACGCCACAGCTTGGAAGAGAAAGAAAATAAGATTGAAACTCACCAGGAAGTGTTTTGTGCTAAAGCTCAATCACAGAACAGGTTGTTATATTAAGCAAATACGATGTGTAAAGACATCCTTTCAGCATTTTCACCAATGATTGTAGAATTAGAGTCCACACTTGCCTGATCAGAGAAATATCTTCACAGAGCAGATTCAGCTCCAGATTTTAAAACAATAAACTTGAGGACAGATATGACAAGAGATGAAGAGATCAAAGATGGACATATGGAACTTGATGAACCCAAGTTGATCCTTAATGGAAGAGCATAGAGCAGTTTACGAACTTGGTCTGTTGTGGTAATTGAAATGAACAAAAGAATAGTCACTTCAAAAGCTCTGACCTAAATATCCGTCCCAGATTATATAGCTGAATCAAGCAAAACAGAAATAAGAAAGGGGAACAAAGTAAATGCCAGCTTCTCAGCGCTGCAATATGTGTGATTTCACTGCAATCAGATTTAACTTGGAGCTATATATCTGCCCTTTTTATATTGCTAAGAATCATTTCCATTTTGCTTGCTTGGCTTGCTCACTGCAAGATGATGGACTTGCAAAGCACCCCCCCTCCTGCCCAGCTATTAGCCTTTCCTGCAGAAGTAGAATACCATGAGCTGCAAAGGCTCTAGAAGGTTGCTGGTACAATCAGGGGGTTCCTTTTTAAACATGTGGCATGTGGAAAGAAGTTCTAAAAAGGCCTTTCTGTCAAATTGTGTATGCCACAACGTGCCAAAAGCATTTCTGCAGGAATAGGCCCATTTCTTCCTATTCCTTTCTCGCCAGAATCATTTCCCCCACCAGTAGGTGTTCAAGTGCTCTCCAGTCATCTTTGGAGTAGACAGAAAACTATTTTGGTATGGATTCGACTATCCCCCATTGCTGATTCTGATCAGGTCTCTGTTGCCAATAACAGGATTTCCCTCCAGGGTAATGGATGAGAAAGTTTAATGGATTTTATATGCCCTAGATGGTTTTAGAATAAGGCAGAAAGCAGCTATCAACAGCTAAAGGTGCCCCAGACAGAGGTTGGAGGTCAGATAAAGAGAAAGCCCTGAGGATACAGCAGAAGAAAAAGGTTGCTAAAACATGTTTGTGGTCCAAGTGTTGAAAGGCAATGTATTGATAATATGCTCAGGAAAACCAAAGATACTGTTGCTTCTGCTGTGGGTCTTTTTAAGAATCTGAGGCACCCAGGAGCAGATTTATTTTGAAACCAGGATGTGATTGTTTCTTATCCTCAAAGCAGGTTGGTTGCATAAGCCGTTAATTGAACTGCTAATCTAAAGTTCTGATTACAATAAGTCTTTTCCAGCTTTTCCTCACCTAGTGCTTTGTTGACATCTTGGATCTTTAATTTAGTCATTATCTCCGATTATGCTAGCAGAGTTATAGATGCTTATTGGACAGTGAATTTCAAGGATATCTAGTTACTGAATGTAGCTTTACTAAAAATCCCACTAATTTCAATACTTTTTTCCTTTATAAATATATAGCGTATTTGGAAATTTAAAAAATGACCTGTAATCCATGGTCTTTGGAAGTCTTCTATGATCTCTTGTCTCAAATTTCATTTATCATGTTTTTCCTCTCTATTTGTTGCAAAATATGTTCATATGGTTACAGCAGGAATCTATATTTTGTCAGAGAAAGCCTGTCGCGCAGACCGGAAATAAGCATGCATCAATTAGTTGATTTAAATAAACTTAGATGTATTTAATTCAATATAGAACTGGCAGGGTCATAATCTGGTTTATAAATGCACATTAGGAAAAAGAGATACTGATCTTTATCCATGCTCCAAATATTTGGCCCTAGAAAAGAACTGGACAAATATTATTTTACCAGGAATAGTCACTCTTTCCATTGACTTCACACACAAAAGCCAGCTCTGAAAAATACATAGCAGTTGAAATGTACAGATTCTCTGCATGTAAAGCAAACTTGCAAGTGATAAAGTGTGATCTGTAAGGTACCTTGTATTCTTCCCTTCTTCAATCCTTGTCAGACTTCAAAAATGAGATGGTGTATCAGATATATCTTGGTGAAACACACTATATACTTCCACAGACATAGGACTTCTAGTTGGAGATAGCGATGGGAGCTCATGTCTCTGCTCTTCTGATTATTTTCTCCTTAAACCACATTAAATCCTGTACTGCCTGTGCAATATTTCATCAATCTGGTAAATTAAGGATGTTTATATTGTAATATTTCACTATAGCTGATTGCTCTGCTCTTATTATGTCAACTAAAACCAAGAAATGTTCTACTGCAGCTCCAGCTGTGTCATCCCATCTGTTCTTTCAAAGGCAGATCTTCCAGACAATTTATAATTTTATGTTGCAGGCAATCCTGAGTCTGTCTCTTTTCTTCAAACATAGACTAGTAATACTCTTAAGCAGATCCAAGACAAAGTCTCTAGCCAACAGGATCAAATGAAAATGCAGGAGAAAACAATATGGAATAATCAATGTTGTGAAAAATTCCATTAACTTCCTGTTGTCTCATTTATAAACAGAACAGAAAAGAAGTTTGTGATTGGCATTACGAATGTTCCTAATCAAATTTGCTTGATGGAATGAAGATAATTTTTCTTCTTTCTTGCTGATTTCAAGATTGAACATGTGCACAAAAACACCAAAAGGCGATAATTAGGGGCTAGGATTAGCTTGAACATTTTTGTTGCTCCATTTCTGCCTATTCCAATAAATTCAAATATTGTACCATCCTCAGCTGAAGTTTTTAAAATGGAACTTAAAGCCAACATGGCTGCTCTTTCAGATATTTAATTTTATTCTCAATTCAATACATTAGGAAGATCTTTATTATTATCAACTTCATTATGATTGTACTTACTAATATTTTAACCAGGGCAAAGGGGATGCCATTCTGATTCAGTAATATTTCTCTTTATAGGTGTTTAGGGTTATAACTGACACAAATCATTTATTGATTCTACAGTAGGATATTTATGTATTTCAATTTGTGTGTCCACCTATGTTAAACATGTTAATCTGAATGTATAAAAAAATTTAAAAAGCAGAAAATACCCAAGTATGAAATAAATTGGTAGTTAGCAGCTAAGATAAGCAACAAATAGAAATAGCTATCAATACAACCATTTCGCAGGCTCCAATTGATATAGAGACCTATGCCCAGGAACATAGCCACATTTCTAGGCCTTGCAAAAAATCAACAAGGTTGAGGCTAATTTGATCTCTCAGAGAGTGATGACCGATAAGGTGGGTACCTTATATGGTGGCAAAAAAGGCTGTCTTCCTGGGTCTTGCTAGATGATACTCTTTAATGGATGGAAACCATGCCTCCCTGGTTGGATCTCATGGGATGGGTAAACATCAGAGAGAGGTGGTCCTGCAAATAACTTTGCCCTATTTATTAAATTTGTCATCCATCTCAAACACAAGGTGACTCTGGGTGGTTTAAAATGTTTTATAGGTGATAACTACCACCTTGAATTGAACCAGAAACATTGGCAACCAGTATAACCAATGCAACAGAGGTGTAACATTCAAACACCCATAATAGCCAACACATTTTATGCCAGCTACAGCTTCCAAATGCAGCCCAACATATAACATATTACAATAGTCCATTCAGCAGGTGACGAAGGTATGAGCAGAACCACTCCGTCCAGGGAAAGAGGCAGTTGACACACAACACAAAACTATGCAAATATCCTTCTAACCACAGCTTCTACCTGTTCCTTGAATGGTCTCCAGTAGTTCTGTTGGGAGAATGCAACCCTGCCTAGACAAAATGCTGGTAAAAGTTCTAACGTTTCCAATTTAACTAAGGTTATGATCCAACTTAATGGTCCTAAATTAGACTTTTCCAACATTATGCAATATTTAGAATGATATATGCAGATATCTTCATTTTCTTAAGCTCTCAGACCAGACAGATATATGGATATTATGCTATTTATGTATTTAAATTTGTATAACTGTTCATCTCACCTAAGTAACTCTGGACAGGTGACAATTAAAAAAACAAATCTGAACAGGTTACAACACATAAATGGATTCCTTGGTTAATGACCATTCAGTCAACTACAGTTCGAAGTTACGGCAGCACTGAACAAATAGCACCATTGTAATGCCTCTGCAGTTGCACGATCAACATTCAGGTGCTTGACATGTTTCCTGCACTTACTACCTTTTTGGCGGAGAGGGAGGGAGAATTTATCTATTGTTAGTTGTATTATCCTGTGTGGTGTTTTCTGCTTATATCGACCAGATTTTCTCTGATCTGAGAACTTAAAAAAGGAAGCTGAACTGCATGTGCCATTTTTAAAGGTAGACACTATGCATCCCTACTTTCAACACCACTGAGCACTCTCCCTACCAACGTATCATTCCCCTCAATTTGGAGGGGAGCAGATGTGAGCTTATTGTAAGCTTTCTGAAGGCCTCAGAACTCTTCTGAAGCATTGTGAGAAGGCAACGGGTGATTTGGA
This sequence comes from Pareas carinatus, assembly GCA_032468095.1. Taxonomy (NCBI): domain Eukaryota; kingdom Metazoa; phylum Chordata; class Lepidosauria; order Squamata; family Pareidae; genus Pareas; species Pareas carinatus. The sequence continues at coordinate 14,813 of JANHFO010002697.1, forward strand.
GAGGAAAACACGTGGCCTCAGGAAGGAGGCCTGGTGCAGCCAGCAGCCGCCTGGCATAGGGACATGTCAAAAGCACCTTAGCAGCAGGAGGGAGACAACGGCAAAGGTCAGCTGGGGGTACTAGGGCCTGCATAGTGGAAGATAGCTGGAGCTATGCACCAGGGCATTGGGCAGTACTCCTGGGAGCAGTGGCTGTACTGGAGTTGAAGTAGAGTCCTGGGGGTAGTGGCAGGTGACGGAGACTGCTGAAGCCCTGGGCCTTTGCTTCGGTTCCAGTGCTGCTGGTGCCACCATTGCCAGAGAATGCCAGTTGGGAAAAGACCCACAGGAGCTAACTTCTTAAAGAGTTGCTTCACTTCTCAATGTGGATTATAAACCATACGCAAAAAATACTGGCAAACCTATATGCAAATCTATATAAATACAATTATTTAAAGTAGGACTATTCTTTTAGACCAAACTGATTTTTTCCCAAAAAGAAATATATTTATAGCTACTAAGAAAAGGTTAAATATCATACATTTTAGGGAAGTAAAAATGACTCCTTCAGTTAAATATTCACTGGATATTTGAAGGTATTGAATTCTCAGGAGGTGCCTTTTTTTAAAGCAAGTATTTAAAAAAATTACATTTGGACCCTATTTTCTTAATATGGTTAATCAGCTCTATATTAACACGGACACGCAGATGAAACTCAGCGATTATGACTGCAATTTTGAGAAGAATTAAATGAGGTGCTCATCACTTCTTTTGTTTAATTTGGCTTTAGAGGTCTTTTAACAGTTGCATGGCAGACTAACCATCAAACTCAATGGACTAAATTTGAGAATTGGTATTTACTAATCTTATTTGCAGGTAACATGATATTTACATTCTTGAATCCTAGCTTTGCAGCCAAACATATTAAGAAGAAACCTTGGATTGCACAGGTATTAGGCTGCTCACTGAATTTACAAAAATATTTCATGTACTTCCATTCTGAGAGTGGTATCTAATATTTTAAGAATCCCAGCCACATTCAAATCCTTAAAAATACCCATAGATCAACATTAGTAAAAATATTTAAAAAGTATTTGGTAATAATTTTACATCCATATTTAACTTTGTAAGTCTCTCAGTGTCACCTTGTAGCAAGATGGGCAGCAAACAAATTTAACAAATAAGCAAATAAAATTTGATGCAGCCTGGGGAAAAATGAAAAGTCAGACCAAACAGCATTTGAATACTTTAAGCTTGATAGCAGCTGTTACAATGACAGTTCTTTCAAGTCTTAATTTCATTTTTCAATCCCATCTATTAGACTTTCCAGACAAAACATTACAGTAATACTATAAAAAAAGATTGAAGCTTGTTTTACTTCTAAGAAACTAAGAATCAATAGACAGATTTTATATTAACCACAAAAACGGGGAGATGGGGTGGTTCCAAATTTTAAAAGCTATTACCAAGCAGCACAAATCATCTGATTCCATTTATACTAGAAGACTGCACTAAGCATTGAATCATAGCCTGATATCTTTCAAATGATACACAATACTTTTTCACCCTAAGCTAAACAAAATTTAATAATGCCTTTACCAAGGTAATTTTTCAAATGGGGAGTGGGAAGTATTTTACATTGATAAGTAGCATATCCCCTCTGGTACCCCAACTTTTATTTTTTGAAGAAAAGATCAATATGTATTAACCCAATTAAAATTGCTTAAGAATTATATTTTTATAGGATAAATGGCTTTATACTAATACGACCCTGTGTTATAAACACAAGATGACAGATAATACAGATTGCCTTGGTTTTTCTGGCATCACTTTAACACTTTCCTGGATAAACGTTAGGAATTCTGCAACTTGTCTATTAATTGAGAACAATATCAAATTATTTGGCACTATCAAAAGGAATACTGCAATGTCCAAGTTCTATATACTATTATTGCAAATCAAGATGGGGATGCTCACTTGGCTGAAACTGCTGGGGATATTGATTTAAGCAATTCAGTAGATGATCCAAAATGACAACTCTTATAGAAATTAGACTTTATTTCTGTCACTATCCAAGAGTTGCAACTGAAGAAGTTATACAGGTAGCTTTTAATCTTTGCTTAATTAGCATGTACAATCAGTCTTTAAACTGTTAGAGGGACTATACACAAAAGGGACCTCTTTATAATATTTAGGGAACATGCAATAAGTAACCTGCTACAGAATTTTTATAAAATTAGTTCAGATTTTTTAGTTAAATCAGTATTATTACAAAACAAAGGGTCTCCAAATATGGGTATTTGCATCTGTTAATACAATTCAAAGCTTCACTTAAAAATAAGGACTGATTATTTACTTCTGGCAACAAAATGCATTACTCAAGACTGAACATTTCTGGAGAACTTAATTAAAAAAGCTTTCTTAATTGCTTTAATTAGAAAAAACCATAATGATGAACCAATTGGAAAAGGTAATAGGTGTCTCCATGACCTTATTTTCTTTTCTGTTTTATTAATTAACCAACAATCACTACAAAAAACCAACTTACATAGATATTTATCTAAGCCAAGTTGTCTATGCATTATTACCAAGTTTCAAGTTCCTTTATTTTTTGTCTCAAACAGAAGTCTATAATAGTAACAACAATACATACTGTAAACAAATAAAAAGAACAACTGACTTTTATTGGGATATGAGTATGTGTGTAAAAAGAAAAAACACTATTTCCCTTAATTTTGTTAAATAAATATTTTTTATTTTCTTAAAGACAATAACTAATAAGCCCCTGCCAGAACAATAATAAAACACCAGACTGTGAATTATTTTGGTATTCAGAAACTAGTGTTTCATGATGAAGTTGCCTTTTTCAAATATGCAATGAGATCTGCTCTTTCATTTTTATTTTTAATGCCAGTAAAGACCATTTTTGTTCCAGGAATATATTTCTTTGGGTCTTCTAAGTATTCCATCAGTGTATTTTCATTCCAGACAATACCTGAAAAATATAGATAATTATGTGATATCTATTTCATATTCTATTAATATCATAATAGTAGCCAAACAGTTACAGGTTTCTGCAAAAATTAAATTCAAAAGCTAAAAAAAAATTGTCAAGCAAATTCCAGCTTTGATTAATGTAAAATCTTTTAACCTTTAGTACATATCTGGTACTCTATTTAGCTTTTGAAGCACATTTTAATTATCACACTGGTTAATGTTGATTCCTGAACTGGTTACTGTTTTATTTGTATTATTTAAATAAACACTAACGGTAAGTATCTAAAACTAGGTTTCTGATTTTGGTATCAAAAACCATATGGCATATCTTCCTAATAGTCAAACAATTATATATATCGTTATTATACAATAAAATAATCAAATATTAAATAGTAATAGTTTACAAAACATAATTAGAATAAATTGTTAAGACTGATGACCAAATGAATCTTATTTATTTTGGGTCAAACTTTTCACTTATTTTCTCATTAAGTAGGATAATTTTTGTTTTAAAATACAACACACAACATAAATTTTCCTTGTTGCCCTTCAATTGTATTTTGGGTTTACAATTTCCAGATTTTCTTGTAAGAAAAGTTTTTTTCTATAGCCATTGATTGCAATATGTTTATTAATTATTTTTGTAGTTTATTCTTACAAAATTTTGTCATTGCAACATTGATTGATGATACAATATGTTGTATCAGGGGTCCCCAACCCCAGGTCCGTGAACCAGCACCATTTCACAGCATGCCAGCAACCGGTTCATGCACAAAAACCAAGCTTCATTGCCTGATATAATGCAATAAACCTAAGAAACATTACTTTCTAATTTTTTCAGATAAATTTTCTGATATATTTCAGAAAAATGTATGCCTTGCTTAGACACTTCTGTCCTCTGGTACTTTCAGTAACTTGAAAACGGATCAGCATACTCAACAGATAAAATCATGTTAAAACGTACAAAACTAATCTGGCTCTACTTGGAGGGTTGAAAGGGTTGAAAAAAATCAGAAATCCTTTACTAATGAATAATATTAAAAGATGGGCAGCTATATAAATCCTGAAGAGTAAAGTATTCTACATTCTAGCTGCAGCAACATTTATTTTCTTTCCTTGCCTGCCTGCCTGCCTGCCTGCCCGCCTGTCTCCCTTCTTCTGGCAAACTGTTTCAGCTACAGAAAGAATATGAAGAAGATTCTTTTTAATAATGGAATAGAAACCTACTGACAGAGGAAACGTCTCCTCAGGCATCTCTGTAGTATTACTGTTGTTTCTAATATTCAAGTGATTGTTAAATCGTTGTTTAACCTAAACAATATTATTTATTTTTATAAGACTATAAATTACAAATATCCAATAGCCTAAACCAGCATGGTCAATCAAAGGAAATGTTGGAATCTTTTGTTTGCAATATCTGGAAAGACATAGGGGTTTTTTTAACCATTATTCTATTACTTCCTTCTCTGAATATATAGAAAATATATTTGATGCTGTATTCAATATTATACAACTAGAACTCCTCCATGCAATGGAGTTTCCCTTAGATGCCTCTTCACTGCAATTCTGCATGTACCCCCAAATACTACATAGTAAATGTATTTATAATGTGTTTATAAATAAGTATAGTAGAGATATGCATAGAATAAATTGAGAGAATTAAGTGTTACAATCTATAATACAATATAAAATGGAGAAAAAACACCCATTGTGCTAGTCGATACCATTCTGTCAGAAGCAGATAAACTTGGATACAATCCAACTCTTTCTAAATCAAATCTATAATAACTTCCCCTCTTATCCATCTTTGGACTTATTTAATTTGAACTTAGGTTCAAAGTGAATGTTTTAAGTAAGTATACCCTTGGAATTAGAACTCAAACAGAAAACACGAAAGGAGTGGTTCCTGCTCAGCAAAACATGTAAATAATCTTGCGCAATTCAAGTGAATTTCTCTGGACAAGTAAACTTAAGGGGGAGCAATTAATAATATCTGCCTTCTTCAACAGCTGAAAGTAGGTCGATGAAAAGAAATCTCCTTCCTGTGAATGAAGTCACCTTGTAACAGCATTGTGAAGTGCATTGTCATCGTCAAAGCAGTGCAACGCAAGCGTCGAGGCATGCTAACTTCCAGGTGTACTGTTGGATCACGATAATGCTCGCCCATACACCACTTAAACACACCCAAGAACGTTTGCAGCAGTTCTGTTGGGATGTTTTTGATCATCCCTCATTAGTCCAGATTTTGCGCCAAGTAACTACTATCTCTTCTGGCTTCATTCCCAGGAGGGAGATTTCTTTGCAGAAGAAATTTCAATCTTGTAAGACATTAGGAAAAGTGCCTCAATTTGAATGGCAATTATGTCAAAAAGCAGTGCTTTTTTGTAAAAAAAAAAGTGGTGGAACTCACATCTTGTTAATTTATATATATATATATAAATATATATATTTGTGTAAGTTTGAGTATGTTCGGGTTTTTCCCCGTGTAAGATTGCGAGTTTCTTGGCGACGTTTCAGTGAGGTCTCACTCACCATCTTCAGG
>JANHFO010002697.1:20380-32770 GCA_032468095.1 Pareas carinatus
TGACTGGCTGATGAGAGCTAATAAGCTTGAAATAGATCTATACTAGTCTTCCTTGAATTTAATTATGTGTCAGCACACACAAAAAAAATCTAACACTGCACTGTAAAAAATTGTGACAGGTTTTGTTTTCATTACATTCCAATATTTTTATTTATATAATCTGTATATGCTGCCTTCATCTAAGACTCAAGGCAGCTCACAGAATAATAAAAATAACACTAGTCCAAAAATATTCAGTATTTAAAATGTTGTATCTTTGTAACATTATGAAACATGCCAACAATAACATCAACATTAATAATCAGATGGCCATTGAATTGCTATTCTTAAATTCTGGACTTTTCATTCTTTTAAAAGACTTTAATGGCCGCTTATCTCATCTAATGATTCTAAGAAGTTCATAAAAATCCATAAAAACAAAAACAGACCCCAGGCACTAGACAGTTTCCCTGCTCAACCCCACCCTAGCCTAATGCTTGGGGGTGGTCTTGGCATGCTGTGTACCTAAATCTGTAGGATAAGGAAAAACAGTCTGCCTAAATATTAAAAGGGAAGAAGCAATCCTAACTGGGTAGGGAGCAAGTTACTCCAAAGGATCATGTCCTGGGGGGGCACATAAGATTGAGGAGCAGGCACCCATTATTTGCTTTCTTGGCCATCCCATATTAAGCAGGGATTCTGCACATGGTCCCAAATGTAAGATGGTCCCTAAAGCTATAAAGGGCTTTATAAGTAACTTTCAACTTGATTTAGAAGCAGATTGGCAGCCAGTGCAACCCTCCTGATGAAGATGCTATTGTGCTATAATGCATCTCCTCTTAGCAAGCAGGCAGCTACATTTTGAACCACTCTGAATAATCCTCAAGGGCAGCTCTATATACATAGGACTCAGTATCTAGTCTCTGAATATAGAAAACTTAAAAGTCAAGCACCATGACTGAAACATAGCAGAACCCTTTATGTTCAGTAAAGATTTCCTCCCAGATGGGTCTAGAATCGCAGCTTAATATGACTAATATTTTCCCGTTAAGTGACATTTGTAATAAATAAAAATCTACATTGACATAAGCTCCTGGCCAGCTCAAACTACCCCTAGTATACAATGAATTGTCAATCACCATCGTGGATCTTTGCTACATTGGACTTAAAGCAAGACACAGTTCTGACACAAATTTTTGAAGCATTGGCCTATGTAGCTATATAGCACATCATAAATACAATGAATTATTAATCTAGTAATATATCAAATTTTATCAAACATAAATCAGATACTCCCTAAAGAAAGAGTATGCATATCCACAGAAATGAAGAACCTATAGTTCTCAGATAATGGTGACTAACAACTCCAGTGTCCCTTACTATTGGCATGCTAACTAAGGATGTTTGGGCTATAGTTTGCCAAAATTAAGAGTGCAGTAAATTCTTATTCTTGCATTATATATAGTAAATTAGAAAGTCATTTTCAGAAAACATCCAACAATTCTATTTTAAACTGGGAAGTAATCACTAATTGTCATTTTTATTTCCCTGATTTTGAAGCCAATGAATTTAGGGCTACTATTTTAAAATAACATATTATTGAGCCAAAGCTTTTATAATGCAGTTTTCAGCAAATTGTCCCACTATTGTGCCTATTTACCTATATAATTTACCTTTACTCTTGTTTGCTTCTGTATAAGAGAATCCTGCAGATTGCCCCGTTTTCCGGCCAAAGAGTCCCCAAAGGTTAGGGCCTGTCTTGTGCTTTCCACCTTTTTCAACTGTGTGGCATTGTGAACATTTCTGAACAAATATCTTTTTACCCTTTTCAAAATCACCCATGGCAGTCTGTGGGGGGAAAGGCATAGAAATGAAACTCTGACATGTTTTAAACTATTATTTTAAAGTATTCCCTCAAACCTACATTTATGGTATAAGATAGAAATGAAACAAGATCTAATATTTTGGTACAACAAACTTCTATAATCATTGTGAAAAATTAAAACCAAGCAGTTAGATCCTACTCAGATTATTTAAAAAAAGATTCATGAGATTTGTTTCCAAATAAAATGTACATTGAGTCAAATTATTTTGTGTATGCTCCAGTTTTAGTAATACTTTCAAAGAGACAGATTCCCTGTACAGGTAATCTTTGACTTACAGCCATAATCAAGACCGGAATTTCAGTGACAAATTATGCTGGTTATTAAATGAGTCATCACGTGACTGACCTAATTTATGACATTTTTGCAGCAATTGTTAAGCAAATCATCATGATTATTAGGCAATTCTGGAGCTGTTAAGTGAACCCATTGTCTAAAATGGGCAAGTTTTGCCAAAAACCAAAAATGTTTGATCTCTAGCAAAAAATATTTCAAATCAATCACATGACTATGGGATGCTATAAATAATCATAAATATGGCCTTGTTGCAGAGTGCCAAAATGCAGTCATATGGTTGTGAGGGAGGTAACAGTTGTCAGAACTTTGAATTCAGGTTGTAAGTACCTTGTTTTGAGTCTTTTATAAGTTTGAGTGGTTGTTAAGCGCCTGTTGGTACATCAAGGACCTCTGTAGACAACAGCACTCGATTCTGAATATAGATATATAGGAAGATGCCCTACTGTCAGACTGTTGATATAACTAGTTCATAATTTTCAAAACCAACAAGATGCTATTTTCCAGGGTTTCAGAATAGGTTTTTCTCCAAACGCTAGGGTTTTTCCCCCACATGTGAACCATTATTTAGTTACACAGTAGTTTTAAATTACTCATTGTTCTTGCAGGTACCAAAGCAATGTGGTGTATGATTAAAATAATATGCAGTATTATTATTGTTGGTTTAATTGCATATTGCTTCTCTTCTTGAAAAAAAATGAAATAGAAAATCCTAAGCTCAAGATGATAAAAACTATTGCCAGGTTATATCCTATTAAACCTGTTTGTACAAACATTTTTACTTGGTATCCAGAGCTTGATAATGTAGGCAAACCCTGGAGACTTCCCCAGGATACATAGTTTGTAACAGTGGTACAGCGAGATATCACCGTAAAGAAAGGTACCTGGAAAAAAGATTACATTTGAAATACAGGTAGTCCTTGACATATGGCCACCATTGAGCCCAAAATTTCTATTGCTAAGCAAGACAGTTGTTCAGTGAATTTTACTGCATTATATAACCTTTCCTGCCAGTTACTAAGTGAAACACTGAAATTGTTAAGTTAGTAACATGGTTATTACGTGAACCTGGCTTTCCCAGAGACCTTGCTTGTCAGAAGGTTGCAGGTGATCATATAACCCTGGGACACTGCAACCATCATAAAAACATGCCAATTGCCAGACGACTGAATTTTGATCATGTGACCATGGGGATGCTGCATTGGTCATAAGTGTGAAAAATGGTCATTAGTCACTGTAACTTTGAACTAATAAACAAATGGTTCCAAGTTGAGTACTACCTGAATGGCTGTCTCAAAATTACAACTGTTAGGACAGTAATCTTTTTTTCCCATTTCAGTATCAGTGTTGAGGTAAATTAAATGACTATTTACTCTTTCAATCAACAAAATATAGCTTGAAGTGAGAAATACCAACAATATTAATGCAAAGGTAATGTGGAAATAAATGTGAAGTGGAATACATATTACTCAACAATTAATTGTAATTCGAAGATATTTCTTGAAGTGTATGTATTCCAAAGGAATCCTAGTTTTTCAAATGAGTATACAGAAAGATTGGGACAAGCAAGATACAGAGAATCCAATTGTGTATATTTATTATTGAAGTCCCTGCAAGCTATTGATTAACTGCAAGAATAAAAATAGTAATACTGGTACATACTACATACAATCCATAACACAATTCAAGGGCTTTTTTGCAATTATAATTTTATTTTTTCTGTTCCTACTATTTACATGTTTTAAATCTATGCCTATTCTCCTGGAAAATTAATTTTCCTTTAAAATGCAGTTAGATTTCTGCTATACGCTTTTAACTACAAAATAAAAATGTTTAGGATTGAGCCTGTTAAATATGTGAGGATTCAAGTCACAGATCTGAACTGATAAGCTAAGCAGCATTGAGCCAGATTCAATGGGAAACTTCCAAGAAATTCAAAGGGCTTTAGGTTAGAATGGAAAGTAAAAGATAAAAATACAAACACAATGGTGAGCTATTTCTGAACCATGTCAAGCAAACTATATGGCTGTGTCCATGATGTCAACAGGACTTCAGTTTGACTCAAAATGTACCCCAGAAAACAAAGATATTGCCCCAACACAAACAAAACAAAAGAACTGAAACTTATATGAAGGAAATGGTAGTTAAGATATTAGAAAATAGATTTCAAAAAGCATCTTACCGACATTAAAAATATCTTTAAATACATGTGACACAGGGATGATTTCTATAGAGAATCTGATGGACTTTGTGGGGGAAAGAAATTGCAAAATGGGTGTTCTTACCACAGAAGACATATGACATACTGCGGTATGTCATATACTGGGGTATGTTATGAGTCTGCGACAAATAGCATGACCAAAGAAGATGTGCCTTGACCAAAACAATCATATTGCTACATTCAATCTATATTCATCTAATCTTTTAACAAAACATTGTAAGCTATCCCTAAAACCATTCTCTATTTTAGAGGACAGAAAAATGACTAGTGTAGCATATTTTTAAAAATTTTTGGGAAGATGGGACTATGAAGTTATAGAATAGTTTAAAGATTGTTCTGGGCAAATTGGGAAAGGGTTTTGAATAACTCTTTAAATGGCTAAGTTCCATTATAAAGAATAACTTGGCTTTTATGTAGATTAATTTCAAAATTCTGTAACAGTGGATTCTTAAAAAACTTTCACATAGCTCCTTTCCATAGTCTCCTGAACAAATATAGCAAATTTGTAATTAAGGAATGGTCCTCTTTTAATTTGGTAATTGATTGCACAGAAAAATACCTAGATAGTTTTCACAACTGAAAGTTGTGCTGGGACTCACTGATTCAACATTTAATTCTGGGGGGAAAATAAAGAAAATAATTAGAAAAGTTAAAAATAAAGCTTCCACTATTTTATTATCTTTACATTTGGCATTTTGACCATACATATACATAAGACTATAGGGTACAGTTAACATTATGATGATTTTAAAAAAAGGATAATATAAAACTGTAAAAGATTTAGAAATAATCAAGATAAGGAAAATCTTGAAGTGTATTTGAAGCATTTTAACAGGAAAAAACAAAGAGGATACATGTCAGAAACTTTCCACATAAAAAGCTTGGATTAAAATCATGCATGGTGTACGGTACTTTACGTAGGACCTTTATATACATCATTGCAATCCTCATCACACCATAAAAACAATTCGTCAATTGAAAAATGCACAGGATACACAAAAGACCTGGTGTGTGTGAAAAATGCACAGGATACACAAAGACCTGGTGTGTGTGAAAAATGCACAGGATACACAAAGACCTGGTGTGTGTGAAAAATGCATAGGATACACAAAGACCTGGTGTGTGTGAAAAATGCACAGGATACACAAAAAGACCTGGTGTGTGAAAAACACACAGGATACACAAAGACCTGGTGTGTGTGTGTGTGTGTGTGTGTGTGTGTGTGTGAAAAACGCACAGGCTACACAAAGACCTCGTGCGTGTGTGTGTGTGTGTGTGTGTGTGTGTGTGTGTGTGTTTGTGTGTGAAAAATGCACAGGATACACAAAGACCTGGTGTGTTTGTGTGTGTTTAGAGGGAAGCAAGTTTCAATAAACTGAAGGATTTCATAGCAAAATATACGTGAAACCGCAGAGCGTTTTGTACAAAATGGGTGTTATATCTGAGGGATTCGTTTCACTTGAGGTGAAAAAAACCTATCCATATTATTCAAAATTACGGTGCATTGATGTTATTAATAACGGTATGGTGGTGATTTTGGCTTCAGACACGAAGGGTAGGAAGCTAAAATAAAAATAAAAATTGGAACACCTTTTAGTTCCATGAAAAAGAAACGACGGGATTAGGGAACGGGCCCCCCTGGCACCGGGCCGTCTGTCAGTCCGCGCCATCGGTCACCGCGGCGCCTCTCTCGGGTAAGGAAATGGGGAGAGCCAGGCGGGGAGCCCTCCCTTCCCCGCTTTTAAACAGCGGCCTCTTCCAAATCCTGCCTACCTGACGCCAGAACCGGATCGAGCCACTTTTCTACGCTAGCTTGGCCTTTTTTTTTTCCTTGCCCGACCTCGGAACCCTCCCGCCAAATCGCGCCAAATCGAACCGGCTGACACGGCACGCTTTCCGCACGCCTTTCCAGCCGCCAAAGCGGAGAGGCCCGTGGCGTCACAATAACGCCGCCCAATCGGAGACAACGAGCCGTGGCTTTTGGGCTGCCCATTGGGCCATTTTAGCCACGGAACGGCCTATCGGCTGCAAGAACCGCCGCCGCCGCCGCCCCTCGGAATCTCTGTGATTAAAAAAAAAAAAACTTTTGCGCTTTCAATAGTCCATGGAGCGTCACTGTCGTCGGATCTTTCCTCAGCTGCCTTTCTTTCCTGTGTGTGTGTGTGTGTGTTTTAAACGTATTAGTCGCATATTCCATATTGGACCGCGGAGTGCACTGGAATTGGATAGTGGTCAGTAAACAAAACAACCACAGTAAATAAAGGGACGTCGTCCTGTGACAAAAACGTTCAAACTTGGAGAAGTGTGTTTACGTTCAAGCACAAAAGATTTGCCCTTGCAAAGGATCATATCGACCTTTTCCCACAACCGTTGCAACAGTGGTCCGAGCCCCCCCCCCCAAAAAAAAAACGGGAGATTCCAGGAAACTATAAATATTTTCGTTTTCCGATTGACCGCTTCATCACAGGCAAGAGTCGAGAATCGGAGGAAGGAGTCCCTGGTTATGGGAAATCCGTTGCAGGGCTGCGATAAGTGGACTGCAAAAACCCGCCTGACCACTAAGTGGCAGCAGAGAGAGAGAAAGATACAGAAAACTGGTGCGGATTTTTAAGGACCAGATAAGATACCCCGCCTGCGTTTGTGCGGATCGTTGGGGCCCAGAAAAGCAAAGCGATAAGAAGTGCTAGTGATTCTCTTGTGATGCTGAGTAAGATGGCGTTAATGATGCCTGCGGTTGCTATCCAGAACTGGTGAAATCGGGGAACGAACCACGTTTCCCTCTGAGCATTTTAAAAACTCCCTTCCGTCCACCACCGTCGCCTTTCGTGCATTGGAGAATGAGCCCGAAATAAAAGATCCAGGGTCCTTTTCTCCTTTCCGTGAATCCTGTAACTCTGAAGACTGCAGTCACACTCGTGTAAACCTGTCCTTCGCCAACGGGGCTGTTGCAGGCGATTCACTGCAAATGGAAGCGGAAAGATGAGGCGCCTGCAAGGTGACGGACTCCCCCCCCCCCCCGCGGGACTGATGTAACAATAATGTGATTCTGAGCATGAGAAGGCTACATTCTTGGACTGCTAATATTGGAGGTATCCACATCTTAAATTGCTGGGATCTATAGCATGAATGAAGAACGGTGGAATGCATGCATGCGTTTAAGACCAGTAACTGCAAAGGTTGAGGCGACCACTAGATGGCAGCAGGAAGATGCAGGAAACCCTAGCTCTGCATTTTGGTGTTAATACCTCACTAATGAGATAATTTGTACCTTGGTTTTGACATATAGAATTTCTTACAACAGTGAATAGACTCAGATGCATGATTGGTCACTTTTTTTATCTGTGTAGTCTTTTTTGCCAGAACCAGCAAAAATCATGGTACTGACTCTAGCATGTGCATACGGTACTTTCTTTCTATAACTACCGTATTCGGGAAAGGAGAATTAGTTTTCTAAAAAAAAAGAAAGAAAAAAACCTCTGGCAGGAGAAACTAAAGGAAACCCAGAGATCCACTGCATAGTTGCTAAGAAGTGAGAGGAGAGTCACAAGACTTCTCTTTTCCTGCTCCTTAGAGCAACATCGCTGCAAGAAAGAGATGTATTTCATTGGTTCCCAGCAATTCTGAACAAAATTACTTGAGGACTTTTCACTTTTAGTCTGCCAAAAAATGACAAGCTTTCCTTAGTTGAGAAATCAGTCATTTGGAAGAAGGGAAAGGGTTGCAGATTGCTTGCTTTCCAAGGATTAAAAGCATTAACTGCTTGCAAAGTTGGAGAAAATCTAGAGTTTGCATTGCCAATAGTCCTGAGTCTCTTTCTTACAGGACAGTTAACCAGTATGGTCAATTGACTAGAATGACCAGACAGTTGTTTTTCTGCTGCTATTGGTGCTTTGTTCATACCAGTCTATTGGACAGCTGCAAAGGCCAGTTACATGGTATGTGATAAAGATTATTAAAACAAGGGATATAGACAAATTCTTGAGTAAAATTACGCATTATAAAAAAAAAAATCTGAGTTGTTACTGTGACTGGTTAAGTTGTCAAGCTAAGGTCTAACAGTATACCTCAGCCCCACTTGAAATGATTAACGAGGATCAGAGTCATCACACTACATGTTTTTAGGGTAGAAGCTTACTGTGGAACAGGATAGACTATTTCCACTAGATTCATTTTATGGATAGTTAATGCCTACAGAGAAAAATATCATGAGACAAAGTTCATTAACCAATATCATTTTACTTTCCTTGTGAAGACCTAGTAAAAAACAAGCAAAGAAAATAAAAACAAGGAAATAATGTCCAATATAGCATCTGGCAAATGCTGATACTACATGACAATTTCTAAACGATAATTCTTGGAATTCAATGTAAATCCACACCAATATATGCTTAATTTTTAGACCCAATTAGGAAGCTTCCAAATTTGCTTTGCAGGTTTTCAGACATGCTCCTTTGCTTTCATGACCTATACACACCACCTCATTGGCTGTAGTAGTACAGCCTTGGCTCCAGGGAGGATGACTGTAGTAAGAGCGCATTCAGCCCTATGGATTTTGGTTTCTTCACTCAAAGCAAATATCTAGCAAGCAACTTCACCAGTCATCTCCTTGTCCACCTGCCTCTCAGTCCTATTTTCATAATTAATGGTGCTAGAGGACAAAGAAGCCTAATACCTAGTAAACGTCAACCCAATATAGAAACTGGACTTCATCAAGAGAACCCTTGATGACCTAACCAGTAGCAGATGAAAAGCAGTGGACTCATCCTCCCGCACAAATAAACCTCTTCATCCAATTGTATCATAATTAGGGAGCCCAATGTGAAACATAGTCAAAGAACTTACAAAAAAGCTTGGACATCTCATAGAGGGGAACAATTATTCTATCTACCCCCCCACATACACACTATAATGTCTCCAGAAAATCTGAGACCTAAAAGTAGAAGAAGATGAAATCATGGTTTCACCCAATATTATAGTCTCTTTGTGTCCATAAATTTAGAACTAGCAAAACTGTTCAAGATGGCAGTTCTACACAACACACTCGACCTAGTGAAACACTAAGATGAAAATATCCAGAATCATGGACTTCATCAACCTCTGCCTACCTACATTCAGTTTGATAGACAAATGCACCAACAAATCAGAGGAACACCCATGGGATCACTATTCAGGCTCATAGCATAGACCATAATGTAGTGTCTAGAAACTATAGCATTCCCATACATACAATGAAAAGTATTGATCCCATGTGTCGTGTGTGTGTTTGCAAGCCTTATTTAGTAATGGGGAGGGGGAACCCATCTCTTTACATATTTATGTGTGTGTTTAACCTGGGCCAAAATATCCTCTCTAGCAGGCAGCACTCAGATAAGCAGGGATTAACACCACACAAACAATCAAGCAAAAAAACCCAAACCCTAATTAAGGAACGATGAATGAGAAAAACACATGCCCACCACCAATATTGGCAGGGCAAACTACTATATATAAACCCCACCCTCACTAGCACTAATTTTTCTTAGTTGGGTAATGAAATGTCTGCAAATAAATAACAAAAATCAGAGGGTACCATGGACTTCGCAATTCAATTCTGAGCAACGTATATTCACTTCTTTTGAAAGCAGTTAAATACACTATGAAACAAGCAAACTTGCTAAATCTTTCTACCTGGCAAACTATGCAAATTATCGAAACTTCTGAAAAATGCTGTCCATTAAAACAATGTTTCCTTCAAATTAGAAATATAGCTTTTTTGAATGAATCAATCTTAAGTAGTTCCACTACTGCTTTCACCACATACATTCATCTCGGAGTGGCCAACTCAGATACATGTTTATTGCAATGACAAGTTGCAGGCAATAGAAACTGTGCATACAAAACCTGACTCCCAAAAGGATTTGTGTGTGCTAGTACATGTGTAGGTTCATTTTCCTAATCATATCTGATTCTATAGAGCCAGAAGATGGCACTAGAAAATTATTTTCATTTTTATCAACTCCCCCCCCCCTTCACGTGATAGTAGAGCTATACAGTTCTGAGCCTTATTTATTTCATAAGAGGGAGGATACTACATAAAAGCAACTCCCTGAAAGATAGGAAATAGCAGCAGTAATTAGCTACACTCAGACAGGAAGGCAAGGCTACTATAGATCCAGAGATCTTCTATGAAAAGAGATTTATGACCTCTCACCTTTCACCTTTGCCTCAGCCCTGCCACTGTAGGAGTCTTCATTTCTCACTGGTGAGAATATTAAATGCTAGGTAGATAGTATAGTCAGCCATTACATTTCTTAATAAAATATAATTCCTAGTAAAATCTTCGCCTTATTTTTGTTCTTTTAAGTGGACATTCAAATACTATATATAAATGTCCTGTAATCCACAAATGGTGGCATATTAATACTTGTGTGAGCTTTAAAATAGAAATTATTAGATCTCAACATCAAAATGTCAAAAAGTCAGCAGAGAAGTATACATAAGAGAATTTTCATTTTCCCAGCTGGAAAGTGCTCTTGCTCTGGCATGTAACTATTAATACAGAAGGCGAAGCACTGCATCTGGTAAGGGAAGACTCCTGAGATGAACATCAAACATTGTCAGGCGCAAGCAACCAGAACCACTCGTAAATAATTAAAGTAAGTAACTTGATTGTTTTGGACCTAACTTACAAGAATCTGCCTAAATAGCTTGTTTTTCCTTTGGAACAACCAGATAGGCTTTCATGGATCTTGGGGGATCCATGCCTCTTATACCTCTTCTGGCTGTGCAAGAACTCTAAGCTAAGCCCACACTTGACGCCACCCTCCAGCCTAGTTGACAATTCCCCAACAAATATTGACTAATTGGAGGGAAAGGTCTTCTGCATTATCTTGTACAATTTTGGGTGAGCCTTATACTCAGATTTTTCTGAAACTGTTGGTTTAAATCTACAATGGCGTTCTGAGAGCCAAGATCAGATGTTTGTTGGGGAGAACATATACCCTTAGGTGCAATCACTACCTTTTTCCAGGTGTGGAAGAAATTAACCCATATGAAAGTGAGAAAGCAGTCCAGAAGAATCACTGTAAAGAAGAATTTAAGGCAAATATGGAATTTTAACATTAGCTGATGCCAAACAAATATTGTTTTAAAAAAATATTTTTTATTACTTACAAGCTTAAAAACATCAACATTTACATACACACATAAACATTCCCCCGCCCCCATCAATTCATTTCATTGAGAGAGCATTAAGTTTCTTGTCTTTCTGGTATCTTTTTCATTATATACCGTTACTTTTTATAGCACTACAAATTACAATTTGGACACATTGATTTCAATTCTGTCAATCATCGATCTTTCCATATTGCTGGTTCAAATTAGACCTCTTTTTTCCCCTTAATATGATTTTTGGACCTTACGAATTCAAAGTTGGCGTGTTCTCTCAATCCTTTTTTTTAGCATTTCTTATATTAATTATATGAGTTAAATTCTTTTCCTTCTATTCTTCCTTCCTTCCTTTCTTCTTCATTATCAACCTTCCTATTTCTTTCCTACATTCTTTCATCCTTTCTCTTTCCTTCTTCTTCACGATCTTCCTTCTCATCCTTCCTTGTTACTAATCTTCAAACTCTGTAGTTTCAATTGCTTATTTTACAATCCTTATATGTTAGCTGGCTACCCTTCTAATCCTTCCCTATCTTTCTTTCTTTAGGTCTAATGTGATTATATTCATATTACGTACTTTCTCACCTTCGTCTTACCTTCTTCTACCTACTTATTCCTTTCCTCCCTTTTTCACTCATTTTTTCCCTACCTCTATTTTTTATTCTGTTCTGTAGACTCTTTCTTTTCTTTCTCTGTAGCTTCTCTCTTTCTTTCTCTAATCTCATTTTCTCCTTTCCAACTTCCTCCCCCTCCCCCCTCTAGTAATCTAACTATACTATTAACTTCTGTCAGTCCTTTCAACTATGGGTAGTAGTTTCCTGCTCTTACTTCAAAACCCCTTCCTTAATCTAACCTGTAATTACTTGT
>JANHFO010002697.1:65791-78897 GCA_032468095.1 Pareas carinatus
CTCCCTCCCTTTATCTTTTTCTCTGTAATTTTCTAAAAGGCTATGTGAACAGTTCTAGTCCTGAAATGGTTTTCAATTATAATTGAGTTGCATTCTTTGTCTGAGAGCCTGAGTCATATAATCTAGCAATTTGGAGCCCAACATTAAATTGGTTTATAAGAAAATACTGAAAACCCTCATATTCCACCCTAGTTATAGCGTTCATTCAAGATAATTCTGCCTTTGTCTCTCTTCTCCTTTTCTTGTTTTCTCAACTGTTTGGGTCTAATTTGACCATGGAATGCATAAATCATCCATATGAAATCATCCAATCTAATAATACAAAAAGTCAAAAAGTGGAGTTGCTAGAACAGTTTCCATTGTGTAAATGAAGCAGAACATTAGAAGGTTGTTACTTTATCAGATTTAAAAGCATTTTTAAAGCAACATCAACATACATATACTCTACTTAAATATATTGGAATATATTATATAAATTTGATCACCATTGTAATAAACCTTGGAAAAGTTTCAATTAAACCAAGTCCAAGTCATGTGGGTTATGATTTTGCTTGGACGTGGGAGATACTTCCAATGTAATCTACTAAATACCTTCCCAGACAGGCTCAGAGTGCCTCGCGCTGACTCAGAGTTCCTCACACGGGCAATTTTCAACCTAGTGTGGCTCAGAGTGCCTCGCGTTGACTGACGGCTTCAGACTGCCTCGCACGGCCCATTTTCAACCTAACGCAGCTCACATTGCCTCTTGCAGTGCCTTGTGCTGACTGACTGGCTCAGAGTGCCTCCTGTGCCCGAATTTCAACCTAGCGTGGCTCACAATGCCTCACACTCACTGACAACCTCAGATTGCCTTGCGTAGCTGATTTACAACCTACCACGCCTCACAATATTTCTCAGAATGCGCTGAGGGGATTGAGCCTCAAGTGGAGGAAAAACTTTTGAGTTCTTGCCTTCCAAAGCCAGCCCTGTTGCTTCCAGCCGGCTCTCATATTCAATTTTCTTGGTAATACCCGTAGCGGAGCACGAGTACCAGTAGCTAGTATACATTCTTTGTAAAAGAATTAAACCCCAATAGACCTAAGGAGATTTTAGCCATGATTAATTATGAATGGCATAGGATGCCACCAAAACTGCTACCTCCTAGGGGGGGGGTCCCCAATTACATAGTTTAACCTTAAAAGTCCCTCAGTAATTGCCTTGGCATATACTTCTGGGATGTTCATATTCTCAGTGGGGTTTATGTAATATCCAGTTTCTTATTTATTTGCTAACTAAAAACAGTCTTGAGGAATTCAGTGGGATAGATTTTATGTAAATGTACACTGGGTTGTTAAAACAGCTTGAATAATAGACACCACAAAACTGAAATTTTGATCTGTCTGGTTCTGTTCCTTCTCATCTCTCTTCCCCCCTTCTACTCAGGAGCCAGACAGCTGGGAAATTATAGAAGGCTTGAAAATTGGCCAGACTAATGTCCAGAAGCCAGACAAACATGAAGGATTCATGCTGAAGAAAAGGAAATGGCCTTTAAAAGGCTGGCACAAGGTAAAATATGTGCAAAACATGTTAGGTGCCATTATTTTCAATTATTAGACAAAATTGATCATGAACTGTAGTAAATTGACCCCTGACTAGCAGACACTGACTAGCAGTTGTTGAACCATATGCAACTCTGAATCCCTGACCTTGAATTGAAATGCAGAATCTGAAGGAGACATTTGCTTATTTTCTTTCAATGGTTTGCACTTGTGTAATATGTTGAATTCTATCAGCATTCAAGGGAGCATGATTCCTCAGTTCCTTGGAGGACTGGGAACAAGCAGTTAGCATGGGATCATATGCCCTTTACAGAAGTTTAACTGCCTCAGCATATATATACATTATTCAGTTATAGACATACACATAGACAGAGGAAAAGCGAGAGATAAAATGGACTGTGGAATATAAATTGTGTTCTCTGTATGAATGTATATGTGATTCAGAGTAAAATATATTTCTTATATGAAATAGAAAATACCAAATGCAATGGCTAAATTGACTTATTCGAGAAAAAATAGTATCTACATTTAGTGATGACTGGACTTGTGATTTATGGTTTTGATGATTAGAAAGGATAGATTATAAAAAGAAGAAAGTAATGATACAATCTTAGAGAAATAGAGGTTAAAATATAATTGTACTTATATCTGCTGAGAAGACAATTGGAAGTCATTTTATATTTTTCTTAATATCTTCTTTTTTCTATTGTTCTTTTTTCTTTTATCTTTCTTTTATTTCCCCCCCATATTTTTAGCTTTTTATTTTTTCTTCTTCTTTCTTCTTTATTGTTGTCTTTTACTTTGTATTAGTTCTTACTATTCTTCTTAAAACTCAATAATATCTATCTATCATCAAATGTTGTTTAGATTGTTGTGAAACTAATTGTTCAGACTCCGTCATGATCAGTTATTGAATGAAGTGATGATACAGGAATCCTTGAGTATGATGTAGGATGTTTAAGAAAGAGTTTCTCTGAGATTGGAGAAGCATTTGACAGAAATGGTTCTTATAAAAAATGTAACAATTAAACAAATGCAAACATTTGCAGGAAATGAAGTTCTCTTCATTTAAAGGGTTCTGCCAAATAAAGTTGCTTAAGATCCTAGCCTTCAGAAATCTAATTCTAGTCAGTAATTCAGTAGAGTTATTGCAATTGCCTTGATTCAATTCTGTAAAATAAAACAGAGTCACTTTTAAAAATTCTGATAGGCCCCTTATCAGTATAAGTTGCAGAATTTTGCTGCTTTTGTCAGGATGATGAAAGCAGTATTGCATCTGATGCTCTGCTTCTTTGAGATATCCTTGTTACATCATGATGCACATAGACAGGGGCAGGGTTTGCATCAAATGCTGCAGTGCTGCTTGTGCCAGTCTGATTCTGTCATGGTCTGTTGAAATGACCTTGGGAAGCAGGAGAAAGAGCCGTAGACTGGATAACTGTTATGCCAAAGTATCTCAGTCCATAGGAGGAAAAGGAGTGTAGGAAGCCTCTCAGAAGGCATCCTTCCCAGTTTTTGGGGGGCAGGGGAGTAAAAGGATGTGAGAGGTGCTTTCACCTTGCAAGATTTTATTTCCATAACCTTACTGTAAAGGTAGTGTTAGTATTGGTTTGTGCTTCTTGTCTAGACTAGTTTGCAGCGCCAATAGAGCCTTCCTTTCTGTACTCTGAGGACATCAGTGCTCCTTATTAGACTACATAGGTTCTATTCTTGCCCATTCTGAAAATAATTAGCCGCAGTATGATCCTGTGAGCTATTTATAAAAAAAGTGATGGGTTGTATTTCCATATACCATAGCTCCAATTCACAAAGCAACTTTAATGATTTAGCTTTAGGATTGATTGATTGATTTATGTTCCATCAAGTTGGTATGGACCAACTACATAGGTAGGAAAATCTATCCCTGTTTTGGTCCTTCATTTCTTGTAATGGTGTGTATTGCTGCATGCAATGTGTTCATGTCTTCATTAATAGTTTTATATATTCTCCACTGCATTGTGATCTACATTTTTTTCTGCAGCGCTTTTTTGTTCTGGACAATGGAATGCTGAAATATTCAAAGTCACCAATTGATGTAAGTAAACCCAGGGCCTTTAAAAAAACTGAACATTACATATTATTTAAATGCCTAGTTCCAATAATGGTGCAGACACTCCTGTACTGTAGAGAAAAGGCACAAATCCTCCCATTCAATTCTACTCCCCCCTACCTTCTTTTATCTCAAACATTCTGAATTTTTTTTAGTTTTATAATTTGTCATATTTTATTTGTGGTAATTAGATAATTTCTAACCTGCTGGGTTTCTGAGCGTGATTGTTTTCCAGCAGTTATTTGATCACCTTGAGATGAAATCTTATCCCTATGGTTTCTTTCTACATTAAGGAAGAAACCACATTCCAATTAAGATTGGCAAGGCAAACTCCGATATATAATGACCCAGCAAATTCCAGCCCCAGGTTCTTAAATTATGAAGATTTAAAACCAAAAGCACACCAGTTTTTTACCTTAATACTGCTACTTTGAAACTTTTCTTTGGTCAGATCAGTGTTGTGTCTTTTGCAATATTATTTGATATCAGTGTACTTATTATGCAGCACCTCCGCCTTGTAGGTCAAATGCCTTGGGAACTCTGTATGTGCCATTTGCTGCTCAGTGGACTACAAAATATAGCAAACCCTCAATTTTACAGAATAATAGAGGGGAAGGGATGATTGTTATCTCTGAATGTCCATTAAATGGCAAAGGGGATCCATAAAACATTAAATGAATGTTCTCCATTATTTTCATGAACCAATCTTTAATGAAGATTGGTAAATCACGGATTTACCGTACTAATAAGTAGTTGTTACATATTTTAAATTGTAACTTGGATTTATTGTAATTATAAGGTGGTTGTAAACTATAATAAAACAATTATTTTTACTATAATCAAGTCAGTAATTATATAAACATTGAAAAAAACTATCCTAGTTTAGAAAAACATTAGAATAATAAATATTTATTCCTGAAACTACATAATCTAGCAACTTGAAAGATCGCTGTTAATGAACAGCGATATAAAACAGCATTCTAGATTTAAAGATGAATTTAGTTTCTGTTGCATCTTTAGAACTCCATAATTTTTTTAGATTATATATCTATATATGTTAGAATTTTATATAATAAAAGTTTCAGTACAAAATGCTCTTTAAACAGAAGAGCAGTCTTGGTCATAATTAATTTTTTTGTGTGTGTAATTGTGGGGAGGGGAAATTGGTTCAGAACATGTTGATATTTTGTTTAGAGCCAGACGTAACTATTTAGGTCACATTATTTTAAGTTATTTCACTAATATCATGTGTATAATGACCGACAAATAGAGGTTCCTGTGCTTATTTATGTAGTTTGTGCCCTCAGCCAATTTTGGAATATATACAGGTGTAAGTTTCATGAGAACAGAAACTGTCTACTATCATTTATCAGTATAAATTGATCTTTACAGATATAGTATTTGCATATGAATGGTGCATATTACCAGAGTTATTTTTTATCATTATAGCTTTCATTACTACATAGGTGGGCCAGTGTTAATCTGCATTTCTTTAGCAATCAAAGTAGCTGTCATAGAAATGTCCCTTAAATTAGATGTGTAATTTTTGCCTTTAGTAGATTATCTGAATCATAGCCTCAGGCCTGTTTTTCATTCTCATATTTAAACATCTGTCATTTGCTTGGTTTTGTTCTTAAAATAATTTTATACATAATTATTCCACATCTTTTATTTACTCAGCCTATGAAATGTTTATATGTATGTGTGGGAAAAAAGCAGTGTACTTCTTACATAATAATCTGATAAGCAGCACATGATATTTTTGCCTTTTATTTCCTACTGGGCACACTCTTCATTTTTTTCAGACTCAGAAAGGAAAGGTTCATGGGAGCATAGATGTGGGATTATCAGTTATGTCAATTAAAAAGAAAACACGTAGAATAGATCTTGACACCGAGGAGCATATCTACCATTTAAAAGTAAGGAGTATTTCCATTAATTTTTATTTTCAAATTTTATTATAAAAGTGAAATCAAATGCTATTCCTCACTCACGCCGATCTTTCAATTAGGTAAAGTCCCAGGATTCATTCGATGCTTGGGTGTCAAAGTTGCGCCATCATCGATTATATCGTCAGAATGAGATTGTGCGATCACCACGAGATGCCAGTTTCCACATATTCCCTTCAACTTCTACCACTGAATCTTCGCCAGCTACTAATGCCACAATGTTGGAAACTAAGGTATAGCATTTTTTGGTTAGGGAGAACACCATACTTCAGTTCATAATACTTGTTTTATAAAATACAAGAGTTCACAATCCCTGGTCTCTGGATTGTTACCAGTCTACGGCATGCCAGAAACTTGTCCGCACAAACAAGACCCATCCGCAGGATGCAAGCAGCACACAAAATCATGACCCCTCTGGTCCGTGGAAAAAATGTTTCTCCACAGAACTGATCCCTGGTGCCCAAAAGGTTGGGGGCCACTGATATACAACATTGCTAGCCACTCATTTTTCTAGATTATGGATGCCATTATATATGAGTAACACTATCGCTGAAAAAGAAGAATGCACTCAGCGAAGAAATCTACACTGTACCCCATTACTGAAATGTTTATTGAGTTTAATTTAGACTAGACTGTCAGATACATACCTGCCTCAGTTTTTAAAGAGGAGAATAATGATTATCACTTTAATTTTATCACAGGCAATTTTTCTCCCAGAATTCTTACAGGTAAATGCTTATACTTGGATATATCTTTCTTTAGGTCTCACAGAATAATTTTCCCTGGCAGCCATCTATCCCCTGCAGTAACAGTCTACCTGCCACGTGTACTACTGGTCAAAGTAAAGTAGTTGCTTGGTTGCAAGAATCAGAAGAGATGGACAAGTGTGCAGAAGGTCAGCACCTCCTTCCTTTAATCCTTCTTTTAATATTGATAAAACTGCATGGCGAGCATAGCTTGATGGAAAATGTTTTTACTGTATGTTATATAGCAAAAAATATATAGCAATTCTACCTTGCCTCCTTGCCTGTACTTAAAATGAAGGCCCCCCTTTCATTATATGCAGTTTTTCCAAGAACCATCAACATCCAGATATTCAGGACTGATAAAATGTCTTTCCTAATGTTAGTATTTTTTATAGTTAAAAGTACTCAACTTCTACTTAACAAATCTTTCCTATATATCTCTGTAATACAGAGCTGAAAATTCTGTAGTTTCTATATATTATAGATAATAATAATAGTGTATTCTATATTTTCCAGTACAATGTATTTTTTTCATGTTTAAAATATTTATCATTTAACTCAGAAATAATAATTGTAGGGATTAAAGATAACCCCAAATGAATTTTAAGATGTTCCTTTTATTTGTCTTGAAGTACAGTTTAAGAAGGTAGAAGAATCAAAGAATTAAAAACCTTCCCAAAACTCTTGAGTGTTTCTAGGCAAAGGTTTTTTTTTCTTTTTCTTTTTTTAAAATTCTTTTCATTGGTTACAGTGTAGCACATCAGTATTACAGGCATAAAATTTTGGACTTTTTCATTCCAAATAGAGCAAGACTTTAACAAATCAATTATCATAAATTACCTCCCTCCCTCCTTCCTTCCCTCCTTCCTCTCCTCTTCCTTCCTTACTTTCCTCCTTCTTTCCCTCCTCCTTCTGTCTCCTCCCTCCTCATCTCCTCTTTACCTCTAGAATTCTTTTTGTTAATTACATTTTAGAGTATCAGTATTGCAAACATTTGATTGCCATAAGTTACTTCCCTTCCCTCTCTTCCTCTCTTCTCTGTTCCATCCTCCCCTCTCTTTCTCCCTCCTTCCCTTCTTTTTCTTTTTTCTTCCATCTTCCTCTTCTTTATCTTCCCCTTTTAAACATTTTTATTATCCGTCTATTTTTTTAAAAAAAATCATATTTTCCAGCAAAACATGTACCTGCTGTTCATCCACTATCTTTTTTGCTTACAAAAATGTACATTTTTTTTAGTATAAGAAACATCAATAACATTATCTTTTCCACCATAATTGCAAACAATCGCCTTATCTACTTAAATTTCCATCAGTTTAATTCTAAATGTGTATATTATTAATCATATTCAATCTCATATTTCTTCCACCTTCCCCTTATTTATAATAAAACATCTAAAGTAACGGTGTCCCTTCCCTAAATCACACACCTGCAATCACAGTTCTTACATTAATTTCCACTTTTAGAATTTAAATACACAACTTAATCACCTTGTCACATTCCATCTTCTTCTGGCTATTAATTTCCTTTCATATCTTCTATAGCACACTATTCCCTTTATGCAATAATGAAAACTTTCATCTTAACCAATTGCATTTCAACAAAAAGAGACTCTGAATCCTGAATATATATCTTATTCACGAGTTTATTTTCAACTATCTATATAGTATATTTTTATTTGCAACTCTGTTTCACATTAGTATCTCCTGTTCAATACCCTTTTCCCCCTAGAGTTCTTAGATTAAATTCAGTTTCACTTTTAAATTCATACATTGTATATAGCATTTCTACCTTCTGCTCTCCCACCAAGCTATTGCTTAAAATCATTTTCATCAACATTCCATAACAATTTCACTTATTATTTGTACATTTTATAGCATTTCTAATTAATGCAGTCCTTCATCTTGACTTCTTCTCCATCTTGCCTGCAGTGTGCCTTGTAACGCTGTTTAAAATTACTCCTTCTGAATCCTGAATATATATATCTTATTTCACAAGTTTATTTTCAATTATCTATCTAGTATCTTTTTGTTTTCACCTCTGTTTCACATTAATATCTCCTGTCCAATACCTTTTTTTAACTAGAGTTCTTAGATTAAATTCAATCTCACTTTTAAATTCATACATTATATTTAACATTTCTACCTTCTATCCCCCCACCAAATTATTGCTTAAAACATTTTCATTAACATATCATATCAATCTCATTTATTATTTGTACGTTTTGTAACATTTCTAATTAATACAATCCTTTACCTCCACATAATATCCATTGTCTGTTAGCTTATTTAATGTCTTCTATCCAATGCCTTTTGGGAAAGAGTTTTGTTTCTCATACACTTCAACTATTCGTATCTTTATTTTTCCTCCATCTTGGCTTCTTCTCTGTTTTGCCTCCAGTGTGCCTTGTTGTCGATGTTTGAAATCTCTCCTTCTAGTCGATATTCTTCTTATAGATATTCCTCTATCATTTAAAATTGTTATTTTTAAGTCCTCCTTTTTGAAGTGTTTCTTCTGGCTTTTTCCTTTCTTCTTAAAAGTCTTTAAAGCCCTCTTAGCTCTTTTGTCTGCTTTGTTAGCTTTGTCACTTCTCTGTTTGCTTTTGTCATCGTCCTGTTGTTCTTCCATTTTATCTGTCACATCCTGCATTTTTTGATTTTCCATTTCAAAATTTGCCATGTTAACCTCAATAATTTTCTTAAAAAATTGATAGAGTTTTCTCATTAATTCTTCCATTGACTACATTTCTGTCTTCATAATGTCTTGGGTAGATTCTGTCTCTTTTTGTGTCACTGTAAGTGCAGCTGTCTCCATTTTAGATATAGGTGGGAGTGTCCTCCACTCTGATCTCTCAGTATCTCTTTGCTTTTAAAAACCAGTCTTTGACTTATAAAAGCTTCTTTAAATATATTAATCCACGTATTAAAATATATTAAAAGTATAGTTCAAGTTCAGAAGTGTTATCAGTCTTTAGCTTATGTTACTTCAGTCTTTTAAAAGTAATTGTTGTGAACCAAATAGAACTTCCTTTCCATTTTGATCCACCATTTTTTTCTTTTCAGGGAGAAAGTTTTTCTTCTCTTCCTTAAAATCAGGGTACACTGGTTATAGGGGTTTTAAGTTTGCTCACCCAGATTGATGCTTGCTGATGTTTATTCTTATCTATCGCTTTATTTCCAAGCCGCAGCTCCACTCTTCTTCTGGCTCGTCTGTGGCTGGATGCTGCCCAGGCAACCGTTTAGCAGGTCTTCAAGGGGGTTCCTCTACTCCCCAAGATTGACCGCTGCCTCATCTTGGATCATCAGACATCCCACCACTTTTCATCACCTCTCTAGGGCGACTTTAGGTCCTGGAATGGACCTGATCCACCAAATGTTAGGGGGTTCAGCCTCGAGCTCCCTGACCTGCTGTGTGCAATTGCCATGCCATCTGCCAAAAGTCCAAACAATGGGTTTTTTCAATGGGTCATCCTACCAGTACTTAAATTGTTCTGTTCTTCATGTGGAATGATTTGCCATCATGATATCCACCAGTCTGTGAAACATTCAAGTTATTCTGAGAAGGTTTGGGGGCATGCAGGAAGAAAATTAACAGTTGTGTGGAATAGATGAAGGGAGCCCAAAACCTGTTAGCATACTGTGGCATGGGATTTATGAACTTTTACTGTGTGACTGTCTTGTTTCCTTTATGGAATGTTAGTGAGGAACGGATGGTTTCAGATGTCATCTTTTCAGTAAGTACTCTTGCATTACTCTAGCAAATCTTAATGAAAATAATTTTTGTTCTAAATGTGTTGGTTTTTTTTGGTCAGATCTTGCGCATTGTCAATCAAATCTTGTAAAACTCAGTAAAATTCTTCAGAACTTAGAAATACTTCAGAGAACTCAATCAGCACCTAGCTTCACTGATATGCAGGTAAATACAATCGAATTTTAAAATTATTAAAATAATGCTTGCTTATACTATCTATTTTGCATTTGAAATGTTCTGTTTGAATGTTCTCTGTTAACAGCCATATCATTTTTCTCGGTATATGAACGTATAGTATGTCACAAGGTGGTACAGAATTATTCATTATCACAGTCAACTTCTCTAATGAGCATAAATTGAAATAATTTTTCAGTCTAAATCCCATACTTTGTGCTAAATTTAATTTTAGTTGCCCTTTTGTTCTTTGTTCTTTGTGTTAATAACTGTTCTGAAAAGAAAAATGGAATTATCCTAGTTAGCAAATTTTAGACAGAATTCTTTAGGTTGAAGAATTGGAAAAATGGAATTATCCTAGTTAGTAGATTTTAGACAGAATTCTTTAAGTTGAAGAATTGTGCTGCGATTCTTGTTTTTGAAACTGTTTTTAAGAGCATGTTTGTTTTATCTGTATCGTGCTGTATAGATTAGCACTTGGCTTATGCTTGGCTGTCAACTAATGCTGGGTTTTTGTTACTAACTTTTGCAGTATTGTCCATGTCAGCTTTGTCAGCTTTAACCCAATGCTTTACTACTTTAATTATTTTATAACATAGGCTAACAGTGTAGATAAGAAAGACAAGCGTGTCACCAGAAGATGGAGAACAAAAAGTGTGAGCAAAGATGCTAAAATACAGCTTCAGGTACTGAGTTCACTATGTTTTAACTATGGTTAAGTATTTGTTAATAATAATTTTAACAAACCATAAAATTAACTTGAATTTGAAGTACTGGATATTTAATTGTTGATAGCTTTTTAAAAACTGAAGATTACGGTCCACTGCTCAAATTATTTTTGTGATTATTTACTCTGTCTTAGAGTTGCCAGACCTCATTGTAGAAATCCAGAGGAACGCTGGAAGGTAGCAGATAAATATAGAAATTTATTTCCATCTATCGGTTCTTTGGCTTTTACAGCTTTGATCTGGTAACCATATCATTTTTCCTATCAGCTTAAAGACTTGCTAAATGAAGGAAAGAGACAGTCAGAGAGAGAGAGAGACTCAAAGAGATTGTGTGGCAGTCTATAGGATTCCTAGTTATCAAGGCAGCATCATACACAATGAATATATGTGTCAATTTTGTGTCCGCACACATTTTGGAAACTCACATTTAATCGCTATACTTACAGAGAAGCTACACACAGCAGGACAAGGTTTATCAGAAGTGTAGATGCCTAGAGGTTTGTTTTCCTATATGCCTTAATATGGGAGGGGAATCAGCATATTTAAACAAACATATACACATACATAGATACTTAGTTTCAAAGTTTCAAAGATGGAGATAATTTTTCCAGCAACTATACAAATATGAGGTTTTGCAAGGATACTAGTAGGTCCACTGCTCATTGAAGCGCAACAAAATCAGGCCTTGGATGCTGGGTTTAATGAAATAAAAACAGCAGTAAATCTACTGAAAAAAATGGTAAAGCAGCTGGAATGAATGGAATTAGAGCCGAGGTATTTTGGCTGGTAGAGATCATCTAATTCAATGACTGCATTCACTATTACTCATTATTTGGCAGTCCGAAGCGGTCTCCATTGCATGGAAATGAGCAATTAAAATCCCTACTTTGGAAAAATGGCAATAGTTGCAAATGCAAAAACTGCTGGGACTTAGGTCTTTTACCAGTCACTGGGAAGATCTTCATGAGAGTCAGTGACTGACTTTCCAAAAACAATTGGAACAATTAGAGAACAAATCAAGAAAAATTATTGCTTTATGTGTTTATGAAAAACTTATATACAGATCAGGAAGCCATAGTGCAAAAAGAACATGGTGTAACAGATCATCTCAAGACTGGCAAAGGAATAAGTCAAGGCTGCGCATTTAATATAAATTACATTATAAATAAATAAATAAATTCCCCCCTATTTATTCAATCAATATGCTGAATATAAAGCAAGGGAGGCTGGATTGAAGTATGTCATTATTTTAAAATTGGAGGAAAAAGATCAACAACCTATGCTATGCTGTTAATATTACCCTGATAGCAAAATGCAAACGTCTGCAAGACTAGTACTAAAAATAAAAAAAACGCAATGAAAAAAAATAGGATTAAACTAAATGACAACAGGTCGAACAATCAGTCTTAGAACAACCAGCTTTAGAATTGTTATCAAAATTTCAAATAGCTTCCGCCTTTTACGATGAATCATCAGCACAAAGGAACAAGCTATAAAGAATTATGCTGCAGATTAACACTTGGTAGAACAGCCATGAAGACCTTGGAAAATATCATAATGTGTCTATGACCTACAAAGATCAGAATTGTGCAAGCCATGGTAGTCCTGATAATGCTCTATGGAAGAGAAGGTTGGACTTTGAAGACTCAGGATATAAAGTTTCATTGGCACTTTTGAAATTTGATGTTGAAGAAGACTCTGGGAATACTATGGCCAGTGAAAAAAATGTATCAGTGGTTCATTGAACAAATCAATCCACTGTTCTCACTTGGGGCACAAATTACCAAACTCAAATTATTTTACTTTGGACACATGCAGAGACTTAGCTTTCTTGACATGTGTCTAATGCTGAGAAAGGTGGAAGGAAGGAGAAGAAGACTTAGTTAGATGGACTCACTAGCAGTGATGATGAGCGCACCAGTGGCAGACCAAGTTTGAGACATAGTTATGAAGAAAATCTATGTATGTGGTTGCTAAACATTAAAGTTAACAATGACTTGATGGCATGTAATCAATCAGTGGTTTCTATAGAACTGCCTGCCTAAGAACATATGCAGTGAAAAGACATAATAATAATAATAATAATAATAATAATAATAATAATAATAATAATAATAATAATAATAATAATAATA
>JANHFO010002697.1:87725-100785 GCA_032468095.1 Pareas carinatus
CCACATTCCAAGGATTTTTGTATTTACATCTACATTCCAAGGAACTTAGTAACTATGTGCTGTAGATTCACATTTATGTTCCATGGATTTTTATAACTTCATGCTGTATGTTCACATTAAAATTCTTGCCATTCTTAAACAAACATCAACATCTTGTTTCAGGCTTATAGAGAAGATTTTTGAATGGGGTACCTTAAATGATCAACAGATAGAGGCTTGTGTGATCAAAATCGCATTGGTGTCGTGTTCAAAGTGTGCACAGCCCAATTTTGTAATAGTTTTCTAGGCATTGGTCCTTAAATTACATGAGCAATTTGAATTGAAGTAAATTGTAAAATAAAGTTAATTACATATCTAACATTACTTACATTGTGCATGTCGATACCATAGAATAGCATATATATTATTGTAGGTATTTATGTGCTTTTGTTTTTATGAGCATGTCAGATTGTATACATATTTAGGATAGGTTTTACAGATATATCTCAAAATTGCACAAATGTGCTCTATTAAAATTATGCACATTCAATGTATATTAAATATGCGTACAGCACATATCTTAGAAAGTAATAAAAAGTGGAGATTGTGTACTATGCTGGGCCTTTCAAGATATTCAGAGAATTTTAATTCTAAACATTATATAGGGTTTTTGATCATGCCCTTCAGATATTGTTGGAAACCATCTTGCACAGAGTTATGGGGAATTGAATTCAAGCACATTTTGATAGCGTGAATTTGGGAGAAAGCTAGTGTACATAAAATATTATAGTATATTTTCAAATTATACCAATCTAGACACTGGAAGAATGTAGGTAAATAGTATGTGATTTGGAAATGTATTCCTTCAATATTAATCTTAACTCTTCTTTGGGAAGATTCCCCTTTTTAAAATTTACTGAGCTGTTCAAGTGTGTTCTGAAACCATTAACTAATTACAATATGTATCTAAAATGCCACCATTCATTTATCTGCTTTTTTCAGGAATAATTTCGGCAGGTATTGATTAAAATTCATTATTTTATTCCTTCGTCTCCAGTATATGATTTGTTGCACTTTGCTTTCTTTTGCACATTATAAGTGTTAGTTCTGTGTGTGTATTGAAAACTGTATCTATTCCTGGCATAGCATAAGTATTTTTCAATTATTGTTCAAAAAGCATCAGCCTTGATTTGAGAGAAAGGAGCCTAACTTTGGCACTCGCTGCAAAATAAACAAAAGTGCTGAACTGCTTCTTGATAGAATTCCATGATTTGCTTACTCACACTTTGTAGGAAGTTCACACAATATAATCACTTGCATAAATGCTGCTTGTTCATATTTTTTTATGAGAAGTGGTTCTGAAATGTGGAACACTCTATTGTTATGTGAATCTCACAATCTAATACATGTTCAGTGTAATGTTTGCAGAAGGGTGCTGCTTTTATCACTTCATTGTTTTTTTTACACATTGTTTAAGTAATCTAAAGCATGTTTTCTGTTTTAAAAATTAAGGTAATAGTAAAATACTGCTTAAATACAGTCAATGGCTAAAATGATGGTGATGATGATGCAGTTCTACAATGTGTCCACATCTAAAAATGTATTTTCAAACATGACTAGTACTATAATGCTATTTTTAAAAAATAATGATATAGTTTTTAATTACCAGTCACTTT
Source organism: Pareas carinatus (assembly GCA_032468095.1). Lineage (NCBI taxonomy): Eukaryota > Metazoa > Chordata > Lepidosauria > Squamata > Pareidae > Pareas > Pareas carinatus. Next base: position 89,381 of record JANHFO010002697.1, read on the forward strand.
TTAAAATGGTAGCAACTGTTGACATTTTTTATGGTAATAGTACATGTGTATGGATATAAAAAGTGTATGTGTGCACACAAATACAAGAGTCCAATCTATTATTTGAGTTAGCAAAGAAAAAAAATGAGTGATAAAAATAGCAATCACTAAGATAGGCTAAGACATTTTTATTCACCCAAGCGAGACTGTTCTGAACCCCCCCATTAAGGGGTAATTTGGTTTTAAATTTTAATTGTAATTTTAATTTTTATCCAGCCGATGTTTAATTCTTTTAAGGATCTTTTAGTGTTGTATTTATATTTGTGTTTTATTTTGGCTCTACACCGCCCTGAGTCCTTCGGGAGAAGGATGGTATAAAAATTGGAATAAATAAATACATAAATAAAATTAGCCCAATGCACTAATGCTCAAGCCAAAAACTATGCATTTTTTTAAGGTGGAAGGATGCTACTAATTGTGTTAGGATGCATAAGATGCAGAAAAAAGAAAATAATTCTAACCCAATCCGTTGAAAAGTAAATTCCAGTCCAGTTAAAAGAAGAGCAGAGTCCTGCTAGCAATAGAAACCAGAAAGGATACTACTGGGAAGGCAATTAAAAAAAACCCTCATTATAGATATTTACTATAGTAAAGCCTAAGATAATGTAAGAAATAACTTAGGTATTATAAGGTTTTTTCCAGTCTTTCATGGAATCAATGTCACGTATCTGTTGATTTTCAATTTAGGTTCCTTTCAGTGCTACAATGTCTCCTGTTCGCCTACATTCATCTAATCCTAACCTTTGTGCAGACATCGAATTTCAGACTCCACCAACTCATGTAGCTGATCCTTTGGAAAACTCCACAGACTACATAAAACTTCAGGAAGAGTTTTGCCTCATGGCTCAGAAAGGTAAGTGTATGTGTAAATCCCGCTGGGCATTGTTGCTTGTTTGGCCATTTCATCTGTGAAAATGTAAACAGTTGAAACCAGATATTTAAGAGACTTTCTCTTCCTGAATTGATTTCAAGGAATCCTTATAGTTAACTTGCAAAATAGATACACTTGTACAAGGCTACACCTGCATTAAAGTTGTATTACCATTTGCATGTTTTTCATCAGATCAGCAACTAGTTTTCTTGAAACTTCTCAAGCCTGTGGCAGTGCTGTCAGCAGTATTAATCTAAATATAAAAGAAGCCTTTGTTCTATTGAGACTGCCATTGTAGTAAAAGTCAGAAGCAAATGTAGTCTATCATTAGGAGCTGCGAGTGAGCATAGTGGGCTAAAACATTTTCAAGAGCAGAATGTAAATCACTGTCTCATGCTGTGTATATCTGAGATGCTGTCAACCCTTTTCAATTTTGGAGAGATAGTTGTGAAAATATTCTAAAGAGGTATTTTGTATCTAGCGTTTTTCCATCTGTGCTTTTCTTACATACCGTAATCTGCATGCTACTCATTTCTAAAATGTTTAGGTTACATTTAATAATTGCATACAAAAATGATCGATTGTTTTTCAAAGACATTCTTGTTTCCTCTTTAGTCCATTCTCTTTTGAAGTCTGCGTTTAACAGTATAGCAATAGAAAAGGAAAAGCTGAAACAGATGGTAACAGAAAATGATTTCGCAGGCCACAACACACAGATGATACATCTCCGACAATCACTTTCTCAGGTAAGGTTACATGAAAATGAATGTTGACTTCTAAAATAGCTATAATTTGTGGGGTTTTCCTCATTACACACATGACACATAGCAACTTTCTACTAGATAGTGCAATACAAAATACTACCAGCAATTATTATTATTTTCATCACCTTCCACCAGCACTTCACCTCCCAATGACCATCACCTGATGTCCTTATTACATGATCTATCATAAGCCCTGAAGTGTGACCTGATCCACCCCTAACCCTCCCAAGACCCATCATATCCTCCTCACCTTATCTGACCCAGACCTGACCCCTCACAAGACCCATCCCTAGACCCTTTGCCTGAGGTGACCCACCCATCACAAGACCTTCTGACTATGCCAAGTCCTTATAAGCAGAACACCAACACTGACAGCCTAGCCTGGTAATGAAATGTTCAGAAACCAACCCACAAGCTCAGAGAACGAACCTCCACACTCAATTTCCATTATATTTCATGCTTCCATGCAGCATGATAAAAAAACACATGTCTGTGATTTCTTTTCCTTCCTAGTGTTTTCGATCTATTGTACAAGATAAATAAATTTAATATTGCTTCTGCTGAAAAACATACTGACATTAACATTATACTTTAGACTGATTTTTAATTTTGTTTTTCTGTTACCTTTCCACTTCAAGCATTTCTTTAACCTTCTTTTATTTGTATCCACATGTATATAAATTGTAAAGGAAGCTATGGAGAAGTGTTAATGTGATAGATAGACTTTGTTTCTTATGTATCTCTTAAATCTATTAGGCTGGGAGGGTGCGGTGCTAAGTAAACTAATATGATACATCATACCTAAGATTTTCAAAGTTTTTTTTAATGGAGAAGTAAAAGAAACCTCCATCCCCCCCAAATTGTATCCTAAGGTTTATAACAACTTCATCTAAAAAACTATGCTACCAATTTTCAGTGAGAAACTGACATATTTCAGTTGTATGATGAGAGAGGGTCTTGAAATTGAAAAGCAGTAACCTGTTGGCCTTAATGTTGCTTACCCCTGCCTTGATTAATCTGATATCTATTTATTTAGATATCAGCTGAAATGGATATCCTCATGGAGAGCAGCAAATTTTTGTATGTTTGCCTAACATGACCTTGTTTCCTTTTGTAATTTAGAGCATAATACATCACACCATTCTAAAAATATGTCATTAAAAGAACAAAAAAAATTACAGGCAAGAACGGAAATCCAATTAGTAGATAAAGTAAAATATTTAGGAATATACTTGACTGCACAATCTACATCCCTTAAAAAAGATAATTATGACAAGCTCCTGAACCAGATTAAGACTGACTTAGAAAGATGGGGAAACTTAAAATTATCCCTAATGGGCAGAATAGCCACGATCAAAATGAACATCCTCTATACAAGTGATTGCTGACCTTCAAACCTTCTCTCGCAGTATCCTACGGTTCTATGATCATTTCGTTTTCATTTCTTATTATGCGCTTCTTTCTGTAGAAGAAAATAAACATCTCTTAAACTAGAAAAGAGTTAGCAAGTGAAAGCATATTTTTCTTAACTAATCTTTTTCTCTCTTTGATCACCAAAATGTTTTTCAAAATTTCCATGATCCTGCCCTGCTTTCTCCTCATTGCGATATGTTCTAGTGAATCATCTTCTGAATAGAATTCAACTTCATAAATCAAGCTTGTATAGCTTACTTAATTAAACATTAAACAGTTAATATTAAAATGTGTTTTCTAATTTGTAGCAAACAAGGTGGCTCAGGAGATGAGTTTGTTGCTTTTTTCTACTCCATTATATAAAAGTTAATGATTACTTGGAAAGTATTTGCACTCTTATTACAAATAAATATCAATAGTATGAGATAATATTGTACAAACTGTTTCAGACACTATTTCTAAACTGATATGCATCCATGTAGAGAGTACATTTAATTGGAACAGTAAGAGGTAGGTAGGCTCCATAGTCCATTCACCCTAGACTGTTTTTCTAATAACGGCTTACTCTTTTCCTCACAGAGGAAACAGATACAGAAAGTGGATGAATTTTCTTATATAAAAGCAGTGTGGAAATTATTCTGAATAAGAAAATGTTCCACAAGGATAGATTTGAGCACCACTTTTACCACTAGTCCTTCCAAGCTGTGCTTTATTTAAAAAGTGCATGTGAATCTTTCATATTTTATCCTGGCCTTTATCCTGGCCTTAGAAAGTGTGAGGGACTGTGAATTTCTAGCAGGGAATTTTCAACATCATAGCCATAACATCAGTAACATTATCTTTGGGGGAAATATCACGGTAGTTACAGTAATGCATAACAGGTAAAGAAATCTTTGGGGAGTAGCATTTATGATCAGGAAATAGATGTTAATTTTAGAAATGAATCCTTCCCAATACATTACATAATAACACTACGCTTTGGCCTGGATATAGGATATGAAGAAAGCTTGGCTCTATTTTTTACTATTCTCGTGCAATTGAAATCAAATATTCAATTTTATTATTTTAAGGCTCTCAACCAGAATGCTGAACTAAGGAGTCGTTTGAACAGAATACATTCAGAGTCTATTCTTTGTGATCAGGTTGTCAGTGTAAATATAATCCCTAGTCCTGATGAGGTAAGATTTTGGCATTGCTCTAATGGACTTACCATAGTTGAATTCTGCTAATTACCATTAATGATTAAATGATTATGGTTGGCAAAGTTGGCAAGCAGTGGTACAAACTCATTTGAGATAATAATTTTCTAATTGCATTCATGAAAGTAATAAGCTGTCATTAGTGGGGAATTCCCTTTGGAAAGCCATATTTTAAATTGCTGAGAAGTAGAATGTTTGGCAACCTCATCCAGACAGTATTTCAACATGCAGCTGAAATAGAAATACTTAAGAGCCATGCCAATTTATATGAAATACCTATATGGTACAGCAACCTATTCTCAAGTTACTGTGGGAACCTTGTGAATATTAAGCATTTTTCTACTCATGTTCTTCTGTAGCTGATCTAGAGCTGTCTGGCTTAATAGTCGCTGATAACTTTATTCCCCATGAATTTCTTGAACACCTCTTTTAATTATACCTGAAGTATAGGCTTATCCTGGTTAAGAGTCAAATCAACTTGATGACATCTAATTAGTTGATCAGCTATTGATTTTAGGATAGTTAATTCTATATATTATCTAAATACTATGTGAAGGCACACTTTCATTTGTTTTTCTTAAATCTTCTGAATTTCTGTGCTATGAGAGAGAGATACTGTATATTTTCTATCTACTTTCATTGTATCATGCATAATTTATTCATACCTTCTACCTTTTTTTTAACAAAACTAAAAATCCCAAAATGATATATTTTTGCTGGTTCCCATTATGATCCCATGATCTTTTCTGATTTATCATTGCCAGTTGAAGATATTCGCTGGCCACCACTCTGTTGTAAACTTAAGATTTTTGGTCTCGGTACATATTAATTTATACTTAACATTTCTTGAACCACATTTGTCATTTTATAGCCTCTTATTCAGTTTATAGAGATGGGTTTAGAACTCTTTTCTGACATTTTTTTTTGCTACTCTGGTCAGTCCATATAGTCAGTTGCCTTATTTGGCTAGTCCAACTCCAGGTCTTTAAAAATGAGTTTAAAATGTGTTAAAAAGCATTGGTCATTACCAGTATAGATCCTTGGAGTAACCCCATTTCTCCATCCATGGTAAGAATTATCTGCTTCCTTTCTGTTTCTGAACATTTGGCATTATCAATTTTACACTTTGGATTTTAAAAGATGGAATATAAACCAATTAGCATTGGAACAATACATATTCAGTTGATAATCTTTCTTTCCTGTTCTCCTTTTGAGCAGGAGACCTTCTAGGTTAGAAAATGTAAAACTTCACTTAGTTTTAAGAGATACATGAGAAGATAATGCTTACTGGTTTTTACCAAGATCATTGTTTCATTATATATTTTTTCTTTCAGACTCCTTTTCTTGAAAGTTATGGTGTATCTCTTCCTCTCTCACTTGCATTTTGTGCCTTATTTTAATTAGATTACCATGTGCTTTGTTGGTTAACCCTTCAATTCAAACAAAAGTATATTTTTCTCACATCTTTCATTTGAAGATACTTCTCTTGCAAGAGGTTAGAATTCTTCCTTAGTATGAATTGAAGCAGATGCATTTAGGTACTTTTTAAAGTTGCTATGCCCTTTGGAAACAGATCTGAGGGCATATATTTTCTCATTTTCTTGGATTACAGGAATTGCTTTGCCTATATTCTCAGGCTTTTCCCCAATCTGTAGCAGTAGCTTCTTAATGATATGTGCTGAGCTTTGTTGTAAATAGAGAGCTGTTATTTTAATGGAATTTCATCTGCAGTGGAAAGTAATGAAATAAAAGAGATCCATGCCTGAAGAAAATCGAATACAAGCATGGATTTTCCAAATAGCACACTTAAGAGCAGGGTGGTAAGAAGACTATAATCAAAACTGGAGATCTGAAGAATTAGTAGTTATAAGCATACTTAATGCTGGGAACACAGCTTATTTAGAACTGAACATTGTCAGTGATTACAGAATATTGAATGACTGTGAGGAAGAATAGAATTCCCTCTTTGAGGGAATTACTGGCTAAGTATGAATTGAATAGCCAGCTAGTATTCTGTGACAAGTGACAAGTCTCATCAATAGATGTGGAAGTGCAGTGCAAACATACTAAGAATTGTACTAATCCTGAGCAAAGTAATGCATCTCTTTCTCCAGGTCCCAGAAAATATGACTCTTTTTTTCCAACTAAATTCTCAATTTGCTAGATACAGGGCAGGTATAAATGGGAATTTCTGCTTATTTTCTCTTATCAATATGCAGGAAAGAAATATAGAAAAGAAGCAGTGCATCTAATCCATCATGGCTTGGTGTAATCTTTGTTTTGTCAAAATTTGCCTAAGCTCTTAGCCTCACCAAATAGTATGCAGAATTAATGAATATGTTTGTCTTTTATAGACAGGTGAGCAGATCCATGTCAGTCTCCCACTTTCCCAACAAGTTTCTAATGAGAGCAGGCTCTCCATGTCTGAATCTGTCTCCGAATTTTTTGATGCTCAAGAAGTGCTTCTGTCTGCAAGCTCATCAGAAAATGAGGTTAGGAAGAACAACCTGTACTCAGTGGTGTAATTTCTATTTATAATACCTTTATGTTTATATAACATGAGATTAAAGTACTGTATGCTTGATTTTAATTAGAAAAACAGGCTGGCATTGCCTGTCCATGATCCACATCTATTAGCTGCTTTTTTGATGTTCTTCGTAAATATGTACAGTATGTCTCAGCCAGTGTTCCAGGTATAAGGACAATCATATCCGTTATTTTTTTTGCAAATGTTATTAGATTATTATACTGTACATATTATCTGAACATTTTGAAAGGCTAAATAAAATAAGGGCTACCATAACTGACCTGTAAAACAGAGGACAACTACAAGATGGTAGCAAAATGCTAGGATTTTCAGAATCGCGCTTGTTGCTTTTGTTTTAAGCAGCTATTGCACTATTGTTCTGCCAAGAGGGGAATTTACCACAGATATGTGCACCTATCAATGATTTATTGAATGGGCAGAATACTTGCAGACAAACAGGATGGGCCTAAAAAAAGAAAGCTTATAAGGAATTTGAATTTATGACAATAACGTTCACTTCTTCAGTATAATAATAGTAATAACAGGGTTGTTTTTCATTTTCTTCATTAGGCTTCTGATGATGAATCTTACATAAGTGATGTGAGCGACAATATATCAGAAGACAACACTAGTGTTGGAGACAATATTTCTCAGCAAAGTATGCGGTTTCTTAACTTTTAGACAATTTTATATAATTTATACAGAGGAAACAGATTCTTCACTCTCAGAGCTACTTTCAAATTGTTTCTAATTTGCATTATCAGTTGCAGAAAATTACTTTTCTTTGGATTTTAATTCTGTGAGCTCTTCTGTACATTTTCTGTTAATCTATTTTTCTGCCTTTATCCCATCTTCTTTGCCATGACACAATACTTTCACCTGTCTTCATATTAATCCTCTTTCTTTTGGTCACTTCAGGATATTGTATTGTTTTTATGTGTATGATTCCCATCCTTATTCTTTCTGTTACTCTATTTCTCTTTTTCCCAGTAACCTTAGCATATTCATCACTGCTTTTTTTCATCTCATTGTTCTTTCTGCATCTCATTATGCCTAACCTGAATCTCATTATAAATCTTCTTTCTAAAGTTGGTAATCCTCCTTCCCCTCTACTAACAAGTAGTGGTATGCAAAACTTTTGAGTTCAAACCATTTTGAAGTAAAATGCTATTTCTAGTTATTTTTTGGGGAAAACATTATTTCAAGAAATGTCGGAAAAATGCACTCACTTTTATACCTTGTTATTCATCTAAGTTCAGTTAAGAAATATATATTGCAATTTTTATATTTTGATTTACTCATGCAATAATGCTTGATATGTTCATTAAATTTAAATATATAATTTATTTAAATAATTATTACATTTGCTAATTGAGTGGTTGGCACAGCGGGTAAGACGCTGGGCTTGTCAGCTGGAAGGCTGACAGCTTGGATTCGAGACCCGAGCATTGTATGATGAGGGTGAGTGCCTGTTTTCTCCTAGCTCCTGCTCACCTAGCAGTTCGAAAGCATGCAAATATGAGTAGATAGATAGGAACCACTTTAGTGGGGAGGAAACAGTGCTCCACAGCATAATGCTGGCAACATGACTGAGGAACCGTCTTTGGACAGCGCTGGCTCGCAGCCTTGAAAGAGATGAGTGTTGCCCCCTATGCTCAACAGTAGCTAGTGGAGTAAAATCCATAGGGACCCTCTTGCTTTCCCTTTCCCTTTGCTAACTGAATGTACATAAAAATGTTTTTAACTTTTGTTACTAATAAAAGAATAAACTGTACAACTGCAGGAACCCAAGATCTCTTAATTTTGTTGTTTTACATAGCAATTGTATTAAAGATTACAATTTACAACAATAAAATCAATGCAGACTAGAAAAGGAAAGACTAAAAAGAAGAAAATAGGTGAAGAAAATAAAAATAAAAATAAAATAAGAATAAATAAGTATGTAGTAAAGAAAAAGAAATATATAAAGAGAAGTGACTTTCCCCTTCTTTAAAAGTATAAACAATTTTAACCACTTATCATCTTCTTTTAAAACACAACAAATCATCTCTTCTTCCCATATTCCATCTGTTATCTATGAATAAATCCATAAAATCTCATTGTTTCAGCTCTATCAGCAAAAGTATTTTCTCTCTCTATATATATATGCTTACACATACATACATATATATAATATTTTTCAATATTTATATGTGGAAGATATGTATGTATAAGCATATGTATCTTCTTAATTTTTTGCATTTTCTTTTTTAACGCTTATGTTTTTCTTAGTTTGTATTAATTTTTCATCTTTGTGCTTTTAAACTTGGAAAAAAAATATTTAAAAATTCAAAGTTTTAATTACCCTTTTACTGTTCATTTGAGAAAGATTTTTTTTTAAATCATTAGCATTGTATTTAAGACTTTATTTTGCTAAGGATTGAAATAAATATACCTGGTGCTGTAAAACTTGTCAATCCAAATGTTCCTAATAGGTGAAAGGCAGTTAACATTTTACCAATTTACTAAAGTGATTAGAAAAGGAAGTATGCAAACCTGGTGCCTTTTCAAAGAAACCAAGCATGGTTCAAATAAGAACCCCTGTCTCTCAGATTGCTGCACCTCCTAGAAACCACTGTCTTGAGATCTCTTCATGAGGAACAACTGTCTGGTGCACACATGGGCAATCTCAAATCCTCTCCTTGTCTGGAGAGGAATTATAAAGAGTTTGTCTACTGACCAGCTCTTCATTCTGCTGTGGTCATCGGCTCTCCTTTTTGTGAAACCGTCCAATTCAGCAATTCTTTCCTTGGAACTATAAGATCTCTTAATTTTGTCACACTGAAAAAAATAAAGTTGAAGACCGAAGAAATGATTAACATGATAATAAAGCAGAATCCTATCCTGTGAGATCTAGTCAAGAGTAGGCCTGATGTCTAGGTAAAAATTCAACAATAAATAAGTTCACAGACAAATCAGGTATCAAATCCTTCTTCATTTGATGAGCGTGACAGTGCCCCTTAGTGGCTGAAATGTATTTTGCAGTTACATTTGAAAGCTGTACTCTGTGTATAAGAAGTGTGGTATTCTGCTAATTGAAAAAAAAATCTAATTACAAAAAAAATATTTGGGTAAATAAACAGTAGCAATATGTGAACAACTTCTCTTATTGCATTCATTATTTGAAAAAGATATAATTAGATTTTTTTAAGCTGTTACCAAAATATTTTTCCAATTATTTTACATAAAATGGACTTGGTTTTTTGGGGGTTAGAGGAGGAAATAAACCATCTTTACTTCTCTTTTTTCATTCTTTTTTATGAAACTCACATTTTTGCCTCTACCAGCAAGAAGTTAATTGTAGTATTATATGCAAAAATACAGCAACATTAGCAAGTATCCTTTTAAAAAAAGAGATTGACTTGTTTTAAAAATAATTAAAAGGAAGGAAAATTGGTTTGGAAAATAAATTAATGGGAATAGAAAAGAAAAAGTGGTAATGAGTGCCTAGAAATAATTCTGTAATTCCATCTGTTGAGAAAGCTATGGAGAAAAAAAAAGTTAAGATGGTAAAAAGGCAATCAGTGAAAGATTAAGCAAATATGTACCCACTGTGACTTATTTTGCTGTTTGAATATTTCAAGGTAAGCAGCTTATTCCATCTTTGTTTCTGCAACAGTTTCTTATGTACACATCACAAAGCAAAGGAAAATCTAGGTAAAGTCACGGTAAGAATTGTGTGGTTTTATAAAGAAAATAATGACACCCAGATGCCTTGTAAAATCCTGTGCACAATAAAAGCTTCATTTGGAATCATGCTTAATCAGCTTTCCTTTAAATTAATTTTAAAGGTCTTTTTAAAAGGTTTTTTTTCCCCTGGCACTCAGAATTTAGTCAGACTTAATGGTAGTCTCAGATACAAGGGAGGACTATAGCCTCAGTAGTTGTAACAGGTTCAGAAAATTGGTACAGGTAACCCTCAACGTACAATCACAATTGAACTCAAAATTACGGCAGCCTCAAAAAGTAACAGATTCTTTCTAGGTCAATGGAAGGTGTGGATGTTCTCAGCATACTTTGATAAAACCCTATCTATGTGTTGCCTAATATGCATATCTATCCTGTATATTGCCCAACAATCTCCCCTAAACGTCTTTAATTATGTCGTTACTTAGATAACGAAACATCTGTAAACAAATCACCAAACCCAGAGTTAAGCTTTGTACAGGTAGTCCTCGACTGATGACCACAATTGAGCAAAACGTTTCCATTGCTAAGTGAAACATTTGTTAAGCGAATTTTGTCCCAATCTTATGACTTTTTTTGTCACATTTATTAAGTGAATCACTGCAGTTGTTAAATTAGTAACATGGTTGTTAAGTGAATCTGACTTCCCCATTGACTTTACTTATCAGAAGGTCGCAAAAGGGGAACACGTGACCCCAGGACATTGCAACCGTCATAAATGTGAATCAGTTGTCAAGCATCCGAATGTAAATCACATGATCGTGAGGATGCTACAATGGTCCTAAATGAAAGCTGGTCGTAAGTCACTTTTTGAGTCCCATTGTAACTTTAAACGGTCACTAAACGTGCTTTTGTAATTTGGGGAC
>JANHFO010002699.1:62054-74178 GCA_032468095.1 Pareas carinatus
TTTTTGGTATTTTAAATTGTTTTAATCATGTCTTTTGTCGTATGTCATTGTTCATTTTGTATTTTATAATGGCTGTGTACCGCCCTGGGTCCCTTCGGGGAGAAGGGCGGTATATAAATTTGATTAAATAAATAAATAAATAAATAAATAAACTCCCTTCCCATGCGTTCTGGCCTTTCCTATTTGGCGGTCACAAGAACTCTAGGACAGAGACAGGCAACCGGCAGCCATCCAAACGATACTGGATAGCAGATTCCATCATGCCTGACCATCCATAACTAGGGCTTGTGGCAATGGGAGTACTAAGCAAGGAGATATTCTCTACTTGTGAAGTGCACATATGTTAAACATGTGAATGCAATGTGCTGCAATGGCCATAAATGTGAGGTTGCCCTGCTGTAATTTTGGTTGCTAAACAGTGTAATTATTAAGTGAAGGCCACCTATGCAACAATCTCAGCCAGGGAGTGTCGCCTGACAGGGCCCAGGAAGAGAGTCTCAGAACATCTGATCCCTGGAGATGGAGTCGATTTTGACCCTGCCAGCCTTCTGGAAGATCCTATAAACATGCTTTTGCTAAGGGGCATGGAGACCCAGAGTGTGCTAGAGCAGTTAATAGAATAATTGGATGGGACCTTGGAGGTTTTCTAGTCCAAACTCTTACGCAGGTAAGAAACCCTATACCTTTTCAGACAAATGACTGTACAATCTCTTTTTAAAAAACCATGTTGGAGCATCCTGGATTTTCAGAGGCAAGTTGTTCCACTGATTTTTCTGTCAGAAAATTTCTCCTTAGTTCCAGTTTCTTCTCTCCTTGATTAGTTTCCATCCATTACTTCTTGTCCTGCCTTCAGGAGCTTTGGAGAATAACCGGACCCCCCTCTTCTTTGTGGCAACCCCATAGATATTGGAACACTGCCTTCATGCCTCCTTTAGTCCTTCTTTTCATTAGCCGACCTTTCTTCATGTTTTAGCCTACATTCTCCTAATCATCTTTGTTGCCCTTCTCTACATTTTCTAGAGTCTCAACAGTAGTTGAGTCCATCCATCGATAATATACAACACGGTTCAATGGACTTACCATACGGTCTTATGATTTTGCTGGTTTCTGACTTTTGAAAAAAAAATGGCACTGTTTTTAGATTGCCGAGTTATTCTGCTATTTTATATTATTTTTATTCTGTTCCTATTCAAGTTTTCCAATTCCAACTAAATCCAGTTCTTCGTACAGGTAGTCCTCAATTTATGATCTTAATTGATCCCCAAATTTCCACTGCTGAGCAAGATAGTTGTTGAGTGTGTTTTGACTCATTTTACGACTTTTCTTGCCATAACTGTGAAGTGAATCACAATTGTTCGGCTAGTAACATGGATGTTAAGTGAATCTGGCTTTCCCCACTGACTCTGCTTGTCAGAAGGTCACAAAAGGGGATCACATGACTATAGGACAGTGCAACTGCCTAAATACATGCCAGTTGCCAAGCATCCAAATTTAGATCACATGACCACATGGATGCTGCAACAGTTGTGTGAAAAATAGTCATAAATCATCTTTTTTCAGTGCCACTGTCACTGTGGTCACTAAATTAATAATTGTAAATCTAGGACTGTTTGTAATGTATCTTGGAATACTTCAGCTGAGAGTATAATTTTCTAAATAGAACAGATGGGAGGTCAAAGGCAAAATATCTTAGTTCAGACAAAATTAATTTGCTTTGATTAAAATGTATTCTCATAGCTTTAAGGATACATCAGTCTATAACTTGGTGCTCAGTGCTTTAGGAATATCCTAGAACAGCTTTGGTATACTATATTTACATCACGAAAAAACACACATTTCAGAAAGTTTTCAACAAAATACACAACACAAGAGATTAAAAAGAAACTGTTTTTATTTACACATTTCAATTACAGTGTGTATGTTGAAAAAACAGTTAATTGAATCAGTTTATAAGCATGAAAATCATGAATCACAGATTTGCAAAGCAGTTTCTAAAGTACAACAACAAATTCTTTAGATAATTGTTCTAAAGCAAGAAAAGAAATGGCATAAAAATGCACGAAGATTATATCTCACAACATGAGTTGTAAAGTTATTTGGGCAGCAAATGACATCAAAATATGAGGCAATAATCATTTCCCCTACCCACACACCCCCACTGAGTCAGTAGTAAGGCAGTTCTTACTGCATTTGTCCTAGCAAATATTTCACAGTCCAGATTAAAACAGAACGCATCGGAACAGCATTTCTGGTTCTATATAGCATATATCTTGTATTTCACAACATTACAGGTTAGGAAGGATCACACTCAGTAACAGTAAGCAAGGTTTTTCACAAGTCTGACACTACTACTACATGAAACGCACTACCAAGTTATTACTACCACTCAAAGAAAACTAGAAGAGCCTGGAAAAAGGAAAAGATTAGTAATATGGGTTCTGCTGGAACAGGTCACAGGTACCTCTTTCCTTTAGAGAGAAGAAAAACACATAAACTCTTATTAAATAGATTATCCCATTGTCCAGAATATAAGTTCCTAAAAAAGGAGAAAACCTGTAAAAGAAAAATGTTAAGTATAGTTTAAGTATAGGCTACAAGTTCATACATCATAAAGGGAGAAACATCTTTAGTTTAGGTATATGCAAAATTCATTATTTGGAATAGACCATTCTAGAGAATCCAGAATGTTGTTTCCCGCTAAACCACACCAATTCTGGGAGCAGTTCTGTAATTTTCAGACATACATCAATTTCTACAGACATACATCTATGTCACCTCCTTGTTCAAAAGAAACAGTAAACATTTTGGTCCAGATGTGTGGAAAGGTGTGGCGGGAAAGAGAACACTCTGGGATTCTCTGGTCTAAATTAGATGAAATTTGCAAATGCCTATATTGGTATATAGTGGCCCATTAAGGAAACAAGTCAATGAATATCTAAAGAAAAGATTTAACAAGAAGTAATGGATGGAAACTAAGCAAGGAAGAACTAAAAAGAGAAATTTCCTGACAAAACAATCAGTGGGACAGCTTGCTTCCAAAAGTTGTGACTGCTCCATCACTGGAGATTTTAAAGAAAAGATTGGACAGTCATTTGTCTGTAATAGTATATGGTCTCCTGCTTGAGAAGGAGGTTGGATTAGAAGACCTCTAGGGTTCCTTCTAGCTCTGTTATACTATAATCACCCAACTTGCTGGTCATTGATGTTAAAGACAGCAGTTACAGAATCTGGTAGATTCTGGGCCAGGGTTTGTTGTAAAAAGATGGATCTCTAAAAACAGCCTTTCTCAACTTGGGGTCTTTTAGATATATGATTACAATTTGCAAATATTATAATTCCAGTGTATCTAGAATGGATGCTAGACATAGAGCATTAATCTTTCTAAACTGTAACTTCATGATTTGCTGAAAGAACAAAAATCAAGGGTGCAGTTCTGATTCGAGTTATTTTGAGGCATGGTTAGTGGCTCTGAGAAGTCAAGATAGTAGCACTGCTTACTATGGTGTAGTAAAATAATTTACTTGGTTGCAACAATCTTTATGCCACAAAGTGAAACACTAAAGAGTCACTTCAGGAAGTAAAGGGGAAAAGAATAAATTGACTATTTTAACATGAGGCACAAGACACTTTATAATAGTGTTTGTCAACCTCGACAACTTTAAGATGTGTGGACTTCAACTCCCAAAATTCTGTAAGTCCACACATCTTAAAGTTGCTAAGATAAGAAACTCTGCTCTAGAACTAAACTGAACAACTAGCCTGTTTCGGATCACCGGTGACAATTAGAACACAGTAATCTGGGGGAAAGAAGGGCTACATTTACCACTCACAAAGTCCTATAGACTTCATTTTAGTATCTAAACATGACAAGGTAAAAATACCCTTTTTTGCGTTTTTCTTTATGGGGTAGGGGAGAATTTGCACATTCAACATGCACATTTTCCTTTTTGCAATTCTGAAACTGCACTCTCCAAATAGGCCCCTCAACGAATTATACAAAGCCTAGAAATGCTCTTGAAATGGGATGTGTTCCTGCTTTATGTCATGCTAGTCACATACAAAAAAAATCATGCCAAGTTCCTAAATAATTTCCTTAGCTCAATAAGGACTCAACAGACAATTCAGCTTTACTCATCAGATTCTATTTTTCTCCTAAAAAAAAAGAAAGGAAACAAGCTGCAGAGGGAGAACAAAGATGAAGAGAGTTATCACAATGAAAAATGAGAAAAGAAAGAATTGAGTCCTTCATAGGAAAATATTGGGGCCCGAGGGAGCCACAGTTCTATCCTTAGGAATCTGAGCAAACTGGGTGACTTCACTATCTTTTGAAACAGTTGGGACAATGAATGAAAAATAGTGACTGGAAAAATGTCATAAGCATGATTTAAAAGAAAGGCAACTGCTGAGCAAAATAAATAAATAAGCAAATAAATAAAATAATTCTGAATAAGATATGAAAACTTGAAGATCTCCTGTAAAGGAAGGGGTTTGATGGAGTAGTTCCACCTGTAATAAAAAAAAGATTCATTTCGAAGTTAAGATCTGGAAAATAGTCAGGAATGAATTCCTTTCCCTATTTCTGAAAGGAAAATGATGCCATTACATAAAAATAAATCTTTAATTTCAGATACATAAAATGGGAGAGGAAACAGAGCAGACCGGCATTATGCATATAAGTCAAGCAGATTAACTATACAATTTTATTCTAACAATAATTTAAATAAATCAACACACTTTCTGCATTCTTAAATTAAGAAAACAGCAATAGCATTCAGCCAGATGATCTAGTTAATATTGTTGGCTTTAGGAATCCTGCTTACCAATTAGCCAGAGATCATTAAACGTTTTTCATTAAAAACTTTCTCCCTTGAGGAAAGGTTAAGACATTGTCTTCTTTTGGTAAGCAATGTTTTTAAACCAACAGCAAACAGCAACATTAAGTTTTTTAATCATTTTTTTCACCTGACATTCTCAATCAAAGATCTCATATAATAAAAGGAAAAGGGACAGCACTACCAAAGATGAATACAGAAACTGGAATATATTCTTTGAATGTCACAATTAAAAATGATCCTTCCCAACCAGATTTATACCAAACGCTGGCATACATGAGATCCAATATGAATCAATGTTCCATACATTAGGGCCCAAGGCCCATATCAGTAATAAGCTATTAAATAGATATAGATATGTATATATACATATACATATATATGTATATATATATATATATATATAAAATAATAAATAAATAGGTTACAAAAAACCTTACACAAAATCCTTAGGATTTAAAAGAGTTTGCAATACTTTTACAAATGCAATGCTTTGGGTAAACAGTATGGATCTTTGCTATTTCGTGGTGACCGTAATGCAGATACATCGCAGCCATACCACTCAGAGGCATGCTACAGCTTTAAAAGACTACTGCACTATCTTGGATGCCAGTTAAAAGAGTTCTCCAACCCTTCTTTTTGTCCAAAATGGCTGCTGCAAAATAAAGCTCAGAAGACAGTGAGAAAGGTGATTAAAGGGAAAAAAAGAAAAGGAATTTCCCCATCCATATGTATGTTATACTGTCAACCCAGTTAATGAAAAGATAGCACCTGTGATATTAAAAACCTACACTAGAAAGTTGTGGACCGGAAACATATCTTGTTAGTTTTCCTAATACTAAGGGATGCCCATAAAATAGTTCTAAGTACCGCCACCAAATAAAGATACATAGTTCATGAATAAAACCACAAAAACTGAAACAGGACTATGTATTAAATAAATACTCAGAATAAGTAAACTAACATCTAAGATGTATCTCTGAGATAGTGACTTCCTGGTTCAAGTAAACATTTCTACAGGATTAATATCAAGAGCATTAAGCTGCCAAAATATCTTCGGATCAACAATGAAGAGTTTGTAGTATCAATTCTTATCTTGAAAGGTGTCAAGGGTAACATTGTGTTTTCATTTCTTCTATGATTGCTATGTTCAGTGTGTGAGCCCTCTTGGTAATGAAATATTCACTGTACCAGTTGATGACAAATACAGCAATCCTTTAGTTTCATCATTTGGGTCACGTTTGGAAAAACAAGAAACCATAGAAGAATGAAGGAGAAATATATCTTATGCTGGCATTTTCTTTCAAAGCTGATCAATTCACTCTAAATTCACTCTTTAAGGAAGATGGACAGTTTAGAAATATGAAGTATGAATGAATTAATGAATAAATAAATAAATAAATAAATAGATAGATAGATAGATAAAATGAATGAATTGTTATACAAGGCTTCATCGTTATGTAACTCATAATATGTCTCTTCAACAATGGTCTATATTCTTGGCACATAATTCATACCAGCACTTAGAGGTTGCTAACTAAAGGACAATATTTGGTCAATAGTGGTTCCATTATTCAAGCAATTTACTTTGATACAAACTACAAATAGTTGTTGCATCCATCTCTATACAGTTCAGCTATTCCTGTATGCCTTAAGGTCCTAGCACTAGAAATTTTTTCTAATAATTCTAAGTTTGACTTCTGCTGAACATCCCTTCTTTATTACCAACATTTCAGAACAACCTTTGAAAATTTGAAGAAGTGTAAAACACAAATAGTTATATAGAGACGATATTCTGTAATCTTCTCATGATAGCTAAACCAAGAGAATATCACCCTCATTTTAGTTTGGACAAAAACATCATTACACAGATCTTTGCTTTCTTATGAAATTAAAATTATCCAATCTTGTCCAAAATGAATGTTAAAAGTGCATGAATTAATGAATGTAATAGTGGTCATTTAGCTTTGTATAAAATTATTAATATTCAGCATCACGCTTAACTTGACTACACTTACTTATTGGCATGGATAAAATAACTAAACTGATCTAGAAAATGTTGTCAAATTAAATAAAATTATCTCTATATGAGAAAAAAGTTTCCACATACAGTGGTCACTGGCTAAACATCTATACCAAATGTATGCTTTTGAAGTTCCAGAACAAATAATACACAGGTCAAGATACATGTATTGACTTAACTGGCATCTTTATAAAAAACAGAAGAGTTACACCAATAATAATAGTAATAATAACAGCAACATGGAACCATTTCCATTCAACTCTGATAAAACATCACAACTGCCTTCCTCCCCACCCCACCAAATAAGCTTTTGTGTAACTAAATTATTAAAATGTGAAGAGCTTCATTTAAATTTGTTTAAGACTCTTATTTACACAATACATTAAATGCAATGACTGCACTTTGCAGCTTTAAAATAGCACATGATAAAGAAAGAACAAGATAATGGTTGCAACAGATCTTCTACAAAAGATGTGGAGATAGTTCAGGAAGCATTTTGGAAAGAACAGGCTCTCCTATTTTTACTGTGATTTTCTTTTGTGGAAGTCATCTCAGAATTAGGGACCAACATTACTATGATCATGTCAAACTCAGTTCTAATTTAGTATTAATTAGTTGAGGTATTGCAGAATCTATAGACAATTCAGGCGAGAAATTTGGTGCCATCACTGATATTACATGTTTCCTTCTGCTTACTATGAAGAGAGATAGAGATAGAAATCACAAGTCTTCTAATCTTTCCCTTATCCCAGAGAATCACTCTACCAAGATGGTGAGCATATTATATACCCACTAGACACTGCAATCATGAGTAAGAGATGGGCCTCAGACAAAGTATACAAAAGTCCACACCATTATTTAAAATGCTACACCACAGAAGTTTTCCCACATAGAGAAATTCTAAGCCTTAAAGCATTAAAATACTCTGTCCTCACAATAACCTAAACTGTTTTGAAGGTCATTCAGCCTAATCAAAGATCCGTTGACATAAAAAATAAATGTTTCCTCGAACCTCAAATGTGATGTAGAGGTTGGGCATTATAAAATTTAAAAATGTTAAATTCTAAATAGCAATCCTAGTTTTGTGGAAAGACCATATCATATCTTGGGATGGACAAAGATATGATATGCTGTCTCTCGACTCTGAGGAACTGCTGTGTTTTTAACACAACTCTAAGCACAGAAAAGCTAGCCTAAATTGCACCATCAACTAAAATCCCAGTTTTCTTAACAATCACAAATTAAGAGCTGTAAATAATAAAGGCCTCACCTTTCTGGTATAGTCAAATTCAAGGTATACTTTGCAAAGATGAAGATCGCTTTTACTAAATAGTCACTAAAATGTCTAACATATCTTCACACCTTACACTATCCCGAAGATGCTATAATTGTGATTTATTACCTGTGGGGAATAACAGCTTTGTCTTTAAAAGATATATTTTCATATCTTTATTGCTGATTCCCACGTATTCTCCTTATTCGGAAACCCAGTTTTTAAAAGCCTTATTCTTTATAGAATACAATTCTGAATGTAGAAAAGAAACATCACTACATCTCAATGTCACATAACCTGCATTCCTGAAAGAACACTCCTTTTCTATATGCTCAAAGTAACTTAAAATCCTTATTTGTTCTATGTTTATTAGCCTGAAATACACAAACATTGAATAGATTTCTAAGAGTAGTAAAAGGAATTCTCTTCTCACTAATCAAAGGAAGCAGGGAATGGTGTCACAAGGGTCTTTCTTTGAAGGAAATAATTTATTTAGTATAAAAACTGAACTTCCCTAAAATCTGCACATTTTTTTCGTAAGAGTCCATGTCTCAGAGAGGAAATGTCCTCATAATTCACCAGGTGATATGGGAATAGCACTACAGTACAATTTGGCAGACTCTAGTGTTATCAAGCATTATTGTCAATTATTACACAGAAAGAAAAAAAATAATTAAAATATGAAGCTCAACACCAGTAACTCAGTTCCCCAAAAGCCTAAGCAAAATGGATCTTCTTGTTCTGAATATGTAAACTTTCTCGTCACTAGCACCCTCCAGTTAGTTCCTGGCCATTCAAGACCTCTAAGGAAGCACCCATCTTAGGTAAGGACATCAACTGGTGAGACAATTTGTCCAAAATAGGGTTAGCAAGAAATGTTAGGAATACCGAGAGGGACTTTATGCGCAACAACTACATTCACTTTACTAGGAATAAGATCTCTCAAGAACAAGCTTCAGAGCCTCTTGGCCAAAAAAAATAATAATAAATAAAAATCCATAAATTAGATAGCTCAACTTTTATTCTATATTATCGGCATCTGTTTGCTTAGCTACAAACGGTAGGTTATGGGTGCATTCTGATTTCAACATCTCACACTGAAGATAAGGGCAACCATTATCAAATATTCTTTTCTAAGAAAAAACATGAAAAAAAGTATTTTCAAGAGTCAAGTACTTTTGATCCAAGACACTGTAATCACATAGTATATCGGCTAAACACATCTGTGTATACTATTCACACATGAGATCCGTAGTTTTGCCATGTTCCATACAGGTAATTTTCACTTTTGTAATCCAACTTCTATTTGTAGCAAGGCTGTTGCTGTCAGCAGCTGTCACAGAGCAATTTTGAAGTTTCAGAAGGAGTCTGCAAAGCTGGCCACAGAAATTACAGGGAGATTCTGCCCTTCCGACTTCCTCCATAACCTGTTGTATTTTAAGACAACTTATGCTCAGTGGTCACTCCACTATCAGTGCCACGTTGATATGGGAGAGATCTATCATGTGCCTGGAAAAAAGATGAATGCATAATGATTTAAGGCAGATGTATTTTATTAATGCATGAAGGAACGTATTTAGTTTCACGCTTTCTCACCATTTTAGGCATGGTTCAGATGTAGCCATGTTTCTTAAGCCAGTATTTCTCAAACTATAAAAAAAAACTAGGTTGTTTCACTGTCAAGATTTATTTATTTATTTGTTTATTTATTTCCATCCATCCATCCATCCATCCATCCATCCATCCATCCGTCCATCTATCCATCCATCTATCTAACGTTGTATCACTATCAGATTTGTTTGTTTATTTATAAGCTGCCCATGTCAGCTCTGGGCAGCTTACAATGCAATAAAAATAGAAATATAAAAACAATTATAAATGTAGGAATAGTTAAAATTACAAAAATTAAACAGAGTAAAAACCCCAAGGACTCAGACAGGGCAGGGCTGATGCCTTCCTCTATCAGTGCCCCGCCACCTCCACTCTAAAATGTCTTCACCTGGGCTCCACGCCAGACACCGGTCAGGTCTTAAGGCCCCTTTGGAGGACCAGAAAGGAGGGGAGAAGTGGACCACCCCTTTGGAGACAGAATGCTCCAAAGGCCGGGAGGGCAGTGGAAAAAGCTATTCTCCTAGAGTCTGTCAGCCACGATTCCTTGGCTGTCAGGGTCTGGAATAGGCCTATGTATTCTTCTGCCAGAATACATAGGGCAAGCCAATTCCATTGGGGCAAGACAGTTCTTCAGATATTCTGGACCTAGTTTAGTCAAGCACCCATCTTTTTCACTGAGACACTGGTTTGTTAAAATATAGTTCCCAGAATTTGAATCCACTTTACATTCTGCTTACAAATCATGACCCAAAACTAGGGTCTCCAAACTTGGTAACTTAAGACTTCTCAACTTTGGATCCTAGAATTTATCAGCCAGCATATCTAGGCTGACTTGAGCATAGCTGACTGAGGAATTGGCTGAGAGTTGAAGTCCACAAGTCTTAAAGCTGCCAAGTTTGGAGAGCCCTAACACAAAACTTAATTTGAAATCCTGATTTGTACATTGTACATAAAATGACAGTTTTCCCCGGCCTGTGGCTTAAAAGACAGATATCACTGTTGAAAAAAAGTGCAGAGACATAGAGAAACAAAGAACCGAACACATGGGCACAAGACTTATTTTCACTATGAGCATCAGTATGATGACTCAGGTCTAAATTAAACAGTTCTCCAATCTCAAGATAATAGGTCTTTATAAAATGGTTGAAAAATACTAAGCTTTTAATATTTTAGTATTTATTATTAAATTAATTTTCCCCTATTGCTGTGTTAACCAACAACTTGACTTTTTTACCAGATTGGTTGGGAATAATGGAATTGTAATACAATTTATCTAACACTGAGAAATGCTGAGGAAGGCTAAAATAATTCATGTAAGGTAAAACCTATGCATAATACTTACCTGTGAAACTTCTGCTGAAATTTTAAAGCATCAGCAGGCTCTTTAAATTTTGCAATGGCCTTTCGTTGTTGAGGCAACATCTGTAAACTCTATAAAAGACAAAAAAGAAAAAGACAAAAATGATTTCAAAGAACATCAGAGTCTGGATTAATTTCCTCTCAACAGCTGTTGCAAAAATATGAGTTAAGGTAGAAGCCACAAAAGCTAGTACTTAACTTGCAAATCAATCCATTTGAATACAGAATCTGATGTCCATGTACTTGCTTAGTTACTATGAGAAATTTCACCATCCTCTAATATCTTCTCTACTAAATGAACAGCGAAACTAGAAATTTATCATTTATCATATTCTAACAACTTAAATGATCACTACATCTTCATTAAACCAACTATGGTGTCTTTAAAACACCTCATTCTGAGGTTGCATTTTTGTTAAGAGAATTACTGGGGAGGGGGTTAGGAATGTGTTAATCAGATCTTTGATTTCTGACATTTCCCCTTGGCTGCAGCTGATTCAAATTTTTTAATTTGCTTATACAAGCTAAAAGGAAAACAGAACAAGTGGAGGGAAAGACCAAGGGAATGTGAAAAAAGGCTCACAACTTTCGAAGTAACAGAACCAACTTGAAATACCTGCACATCATTCTCAAATTCTTTCAAAATGACAAATGAAAGTTGAAGGCATGATTTAAACAACAGCTGCTTCTCTTCTGTTTTTTTTATGAAGGAAATGATTAAAAATCCTCTAAAGAAACTTGCAAAACCTGTGCATTCAGAACATTCTAGAGTCATTTCTAAAGGTAACTTGGAAGTAATGCTCTTTGGATTTAATTTTAATTTATGTATTTTATGATAGAATGGTGCGAGAATTAGGATATTTTTACAGTTTCCCAAATGGATTGTTTTTCTTTTTTTTTTTTTAAACACTTTATTAATTTTACCTTTAAAAAGCCACATTTTCTATATACATCTCATATGCTCGTCTTTACAAGTATTCCCATTCTTCCCCCCCCGTCATTTAACTCATGTTCGAAACAGGATAC
>JANHFO010002699.1:81226-96934 GCA_032468095.1 Pareas carinatus
TTTTTGATTTCCCCTACTTTATGTTAATTGTACACCGCCCTGAGTCCTTCGGGAGAAAGGCGGTATATAAATCTAATTAATAAAATAAATAAATAAGTGAAGTCAATGGGGAAAACCGGATTTGCTTAACACCTTGTGATTCATTTAGCAATTGCAGTAATGCATTTAGCAACTGTGATAAAAAAAGGTTGTAAAATCATTCTAATCTCACTTAACAACCATCTTGTTTAGCAATAGAAATTCTGGCACCAATTGTGGTTGTTAAGTCAAGGGCTACCTGCGTTCTCAGAATTTTTAGCCAACAACTTTACTAACTGCTAAAATATCCCTCTTCTTTCATCTGCTCCACATATACAAAAAGAGCGTTTGCAATGGGGATCCTGTTCTGTCTACGGATTATCAATTAAGAATCCTAGTTTATAGAGGGCCTCCATGGATACAGAAGATTCTGCAATGCAGGTCCCCACCCGGCCTCTCCACAAGAAAGGAGACAAGGGGCAGGGCTAGCATGCTCATTTCTGATCACTTTTCCCAAAGAGCAACATGAAAAACTGGGACTGTTGTGGAAGGTCACTGCCCCATCCACCACTGCCGATAGCCCATCCTCCAGCTGTCCATGTTGCTGATGCAGTGGGCCAGACAGGGATAGTCAAAGGGCCAGAAGTGGCCTGCCCTAGGTTTGCTCTACATTGATGACAGCAGTTTTCTTTCACATTTTGCTTCCCTTTATGAAAGTGAAAGTACTTTAATTACTTCCAGCTCTTGCCCATTTATGCATTTTTGTTGTTATTATTGTATGATTTTATTTATTTATTTATTAAAATTTTATACTGCCCTTCTCCCGAAGGACTCAGGGCAGTGTACAGCCAAAAATAAAACAAGACATAAATACAACACTAAAAACCCTTTAAAAAAATTAAATATGCTGGCCGAATAAAATTAAAATTTACAGTTAAAATTTAAAACCAAATTACAGTGTAAAAAGGGATCAGATAAATGACAGCGTCTTTAGGACCCGATGGAAGACCTGGAGATCTGTGATGGTCCGTATTTTCGGAGGAAGTTCGTTCCACAGGGCTCACTGAATCAAAGCAACCTGTACGTATGTTATTTATTGTGCCTTGAGACCCTGCAAATGGGAAACTCCCAACCAAGTACGACCAGGTAAAATCTTAATATCCAGAAACAACAGTAATAGTGCTTTTCTTTTTTTCATTCCTGCAGAAAATTTTCTCTAGGTAAATAATATTTTCAGATGGACCCAACAGAAGAACCAGAAAGCATAGCAAATGCATGTTTAAGTAATAACACCAAAATCGATTTGAAGACAGATGGCAAGATATTAGTGAAAAAAAAATTCATGGATATTCTGTATTAGCATCCCCTTGAAACTGGAAATGTATTTTGGTTGACATTTTCACCTGAAGACAGATGGAATTGGCAAGGAACGTTTTTCCCAGCTGGTTCAGAGAACGCTGATGCTGCTAATCTCAAATATTTGTATCAAGAGCAACAGACAGATGGGTCTCTGTGCCACTCTATTTAAATTATACATGCTTAATCCTCACCCAATTGCTACCACTTGAAACTATAGTTCTGTAATTCCTGAGCCACTATGTGTCAGCACCTAGCCAAATTTAGCTGGAAAAATTAGGCAGAGGGGTCCTGTTTAGAACTGGGTTAAGGTTAGGGTTAGTTAGTATTCAAACTCAATTTGGAGGTTTTACTTAAAAGACTGGGAGGGAGGGAGGGATTTTATCAACAAAGGAGACTTCATTGAGAATTTTTACCCAATACAGCAAGATCTACATTTGCTTCCTTCCTTCACAAGTAATAGGTAACACCATAATAGGAACACTCTACATTACTTAATTGCAGAATAATTCCCAGTCCTCTTTTCTGCAGCTATGTCATGGTTTACAAGACATGCTACAATCAAATGAGATCCTCTATTGTTTAAGGGTTAATTTTTTTTCTACACGGTAAGGAAAAACTCAACCATAGCTACCACTTTTGACCTAGCTAGATGTGAGAGTGTGCAGAGACAGTTCCACACTAAAAGGGCCTTTAGGATTTCAGTCGCTCTTAACAATGATGTCAATGTGTATGTGCATTCGCCAAAGTATTTGCTTAAGAGAGTATTCTCATCATTAGATTTCCTTGTTAGCATTGAATAAAATTTTTCTATTCCTCGTAAGCATACTGGAGAAAGAACAGAAAAGAGTGCAATAAAAAAACAATAGAAGTACATATAGGTACAAAATGCAAAAAAAATTCATCCTGCCACATTTTAACCAACTTAAAGATTTGTGCATTTATGCAACCTGCTAAGCATGGACAATATTATTTTTAATTAATTATTTTGGGACTTATTGCTGCTATGCAAAACCAGGCAATTTGGTTTATTTATATTTAATGGACAATTCAGAAAATGGGTTAAATCATCGACCAGATCAAGCTGACAAACACATTCACTGGATTGTAGATGAATACCATTTACTGATTCAAAGGGGTTTCCCATCCCCTCCCCACCCCCTTTCAGATAACATTGGTAGTGGGCATCTTTAAATGTATGTAGTTAACAGTCAAACACCTCCTATTGTGCCACTTGTTTCAAATGTATAGAGCAATCTTCCTCAACTATGTCAATTTTAAGATGGCTGGACTTTAGCTTCCAGAATCCTCCAGTCACTAGGATTTATAGGATTTAAGGTTTCTGTAAAAAATAACAAACATGGGAGATGATCTACCTGGATGGGTCCTACTGACATGAGCAGGTTCTTCAGCTGAATGTCCGTGGTAGACGAAGAAAGTCCTTCCACTGACACAACGCAGGGCTGAGGTTTGCACTCTACCACTCGCAGATTCGGCTTGCTTGACATTAAGCGACCTCGGCCCATCTGGCCTGCGATCCCTCGGCCTCTGCCATGCAGAATACCCTGGCAAGAAAAGGAGTATTTGATTTTGTGCTTCTCCTTACAGAATCTGGCAAATTAGTACAAAAGTTATCAATTCTCTTAGAAATAAAGGAGAGCAAATTACTAAAGGTCCACTTGTAAACACAGCTCATGGCCTGATAGTTGTAGCTCCCGCAGATTCACTCTCATTCATATTATGGACTAGGAAACCTGTGATCCATTGGGTCATCGTTTCAGAGAGACTTCCTTACATAAACAGAGAAACAGAATGAACACACACACACACAGAGCAGTGAGAGTGATTTCCCACTTCCTGTTGTTGAGCTTTCTTGCAGGAGGGGGGGGAGGACTCTGGAAATGATGATCATTTGACTGTGACTGACTATGTCAGCCTGAAGCAGCCACAACTTTGCCAAATATAAATCTCATAGGAGTCCAAATTGTGGATGCTTTCTGTAAGTTAGCCCCTTTGAAGTATGCCAATTCAAAAACTGTTCCCTTATAGCAATAGCAGTTAGACTTATATACCGCTTAACCGTGCTTTATAGCCCTCTCTAAGCGCTTTACAGAAACCAGCCTCTTGCTCCCTACAATCTGGGTCCTCATTTGACCGATCTCGGAAGGATGGAAGGCCGAGTCAACCTTGAGCTGGTGGGACTCGAACTGCTGAACTTACTGGCAGCCGACTGTCAACAGAAGTAGAATGCAGTACTGCACTCTAACCACTGCGCCACTACAGCTCTTTATTTCAAATTTTGATTCATCATTCGAGAGCACCTGCTGCCCTTTTGCTGTACCTTATTCCTATATTTTCATGCATAGTTGAGTCACTTAGTCTTTTCCACATTGGAGGTATGGCTTTTTGGCTGCTACTCTTCCATGAAGATCACTTTTTCTATTTCAATCTTTTTATTAACTTTCACAAACTAAGAGTTAATTACTGTATTTTTTGCACCATAAGACACACTTTCCCCCCCAAAAAAAGTGGGGGGGGGTAAGCGTATGCGTCTTATGGAGCAAATACTCCCAAAAAGTATGGGAGATCACTCCGCGGGGTGCTTCAAAGTCTGGAGATTGGCCTGCAAGCCGAACTGGAGGCTTCCCAGCCCCCCCGCAGGTGGGTGGAGATCGCTCCGCAGGGTGCCAGGAAGCCTCCAGTTCGACTTGCAGGCCAATCTCCAGACTTCGGAGCACTTCGCGGGTGCGCGGAAATCACTCCATGGAGTGCTCCGAAGCCCGGGGATCGGCCTGTAAGCCGAACTGGAGACTTCCTGGCACCCTACGTATACGCGGAGATCGCTCCGCGGGATGCTCCAAAGCCAAAGCATCAGCCAGGAGGACGAACTGGAGCGCCCCGTGGAGCGATCTCTGTCCACCTGCGGGGTGCCGGGAACACTCCAGTACAGCTTTCA
Source organism: Pareas carinatus (assembly GCA_032468095.1). Taxonomy (NCBI): domain Eukaryota; kingdom Metazoa; phylum Chordata; class Lepidosauria; order Squamata; family Pareidae; genus Pareas; species Pareas carinatus. The sequence goes on from JANHFO010002699.1 coordinate 85,557, forward strand.
GGCTGATCTTCGGACGTTGAAGCATCCCAGCGGAATGCCTCTGGGCGCCCTGCGCCCTATGGTGCGAAAAATACGGTACTTATACCAATAGCAGAGTAAAAAAAGTCATGTAAACTTATATATATTACATGTATGACATTCAAGACTATAATTCTTCTCTGTGTGTATTTTCCTTTAAAGTATATAAGTATAAAAGCAGCATATCTATTATATTTATACTATATTGAATATACCATTTATCTATTACACTTATCATTTGTTATCATTTCCTTCTTATTGTTATTTTATACATGTATATATATATATACACACACATATGTACATATACACCTATGTATGCACACATACATACATATACATATATACACATACATACACCTACATGTACATACACTCACCCACATATATACATGTATATATACATATACAAATCCACATATACATCTAGACCTCTACATATATATATATACTTATACACATATTGATACACATACACATCTATGCATACTTGCATGCATACAGTTAGAAAAACGCAATTTTTTAAAAATGATTATATAACTGTTATATAGATTCGCATATTGACTACAGTTTTAAATTACTTCCACGTGTTTGTAGCCTTTTGGCCCCGAAGGGTTTTTCTTTAGAGGTTATAATAATTTCCTTTACAACGTTTCCGTAACCTTACAAGACCGCAGTCTTTTTCATCTAGTATAGTTATATTTTCTTTTAGCATATCTTATAACATTCCACTGGTTACTTGTAATTAAGATAGGTCTGGTTATCCCTTTCCCCCCTCTTTCCCCTTTCTTTCTTCAACCTTCCTCCTACCTTCTTATCACTTTCTTAAACTTTCTTCTCCTTCCTCTCTTTCTCTGTCATTATCTATTTTCACTTAACCTTCTACAATTTTCCTTCTTCCTTTTTTGCTTTTTAGTCCGTTTTACTTAATTAGCTATTCTATGCTCTTCCTTCTTTATCGCTTACCTTTCTTCCCCTCTTCCTTCCTTTATTTCTCTCATTCAGCATTCCTACCTTCCTTCCTATCTTTACTTTCTTCTTCCTTTTTCTTTTACCAATTCTGCCATTTCTACTTTGTCTTCCTCCCTTATCATTCTATGCTTCTTTAATTGTTTCAAACTTAACTATTTCTCTTACTTTTCTTTGTAGCAACTGTTCCTGTAAGTGATGTCATAGTGTGATAAAGCGATCTATCTAAACTATTTCATTCTTTGTCTTTCCCTTATCCTTTTTCCATTTATGTCAAGCCAGTTATAGAACAAAACCCACGCCTGGTGGTAAGCTGAGTCATCCTTGTTTTTTAATTTTAGTGCTGCACAATATTGGCCCTGGAAATTTTTTTGCCAAATTGGACCTCACACAGGCTTATCAGTATTGCCTGTAGATGGTGCTACTGCCAAGCTCCAGACCATTATAACACACAGGGGGGTTTTCAAGTGTCACTGGCTATAGTTTGGCATCAGGGCTGTTCCAGGAATTTTCCAAAGCCTGATGGAACGATTGCTTTGGAAAATTCCAGGGATTGTTCCCTATTTCGATGATATCCTCATTGCAGCCATCAATGAACATCAGCAAATTATTAGATTGAGGGCAGTCCTGACCAAGTTTAGAGCTAAATGAAACAAATGCAGCATTTGGGTACCTGAAGTTGAATTTTTAGGGTATAGGGTTAATGGCTCAGGCGTTCACCCTACAACTGACAAGGTAGAGGCCATCAAGAAGGCTCCCGTTCCTAAAAACAAGGCTGAACTGCAAGTATTTCTTGATCTCATTAACTTTTATAGCTTGTTTTTGAAGAACAAGGCTTCTATCACTGATCCTCTACATCGGCTACTTTCCAAGGCCTGCCCTTGGGTTTGGGGTCCAAAGGAAGCATTGGTGTTTGCGGTAATTAAAAACCTGCTTTCTCAAGACAGCTTCCTGATCCAACACTCCACGACCCTACCTCTGGTGTTGGCATGTGATGCTTCTCCCGTGAACATGGGAGCAGTGCTCAGAAATTGGCTGCCCAATGGGATGGAAACACCAGTTGCCTTTTACTCTTGCATCCTGTCCAGCTCTGAAAGAGACTATAGCAAGCTGGACATGGAGGTGCTGGCTCTAGTGGTCAGAATCAAACATTTCCACATCTACATTTTTGGCTGTGATTTTGAACTGATCACTGACCACAAGCCCCTGCTTGGACTTTTGGCAGGTGACAGGCCCACTCCTGCCACACTGAGATGGACAATCTTTCTCCCGGCATATTCATACAAGTTTGTGCAGTGGTCTGGGTGGACTTTGGGACACACTGATGCCCTTAGCCAGTGCCCACTGCCACGACGCATGAACAATCCTTGCTCTGAGGCCCCAGTGCTTCTCATTGACTGTATAGGCCAGGGCATCGCAACATCGGCCGAAGTCACCAAGGAATCTGTGTCCTACTCCACATTCTGAACTGTCATTGACTGGATGTGGAGGGGGTGGCCCAAGGACTTGGTGGCTGAATAATTTATGCCATTTGTAACTCAGCGTTGTGAATTATCTGTGCAAAGGGATTGTTTGTTGTGAGGGTAAAGAGTGGCAATCCCAAACAAACTGAGACACAGGGTACTTGAAGCTCTCCATGATGGTCACTCAGGCATAGTATGAATGAAAACTTTAGCCCGTAGCTGTGTGGTGGCCGGGCATGGATGGGGAAATTCAGGCCTGGGTGGAAACATGTTGGTCATGCCAAGATTTGTGGTCTAGCCCATCAAAAGTACTGACAGTTGAGTGGGAATGGCCCGGGGGACCTTGGTCATGAATACATATTGATTTCACCAGCCCATTTCATGGGCAAATCTACAATTAGTAATTGTAGATGTGTATTCCACATGGCTGGAACTAAATTTAATGCAATATATATAGCCGAAGCAGTTATCAGGCTCCTCTGGAGTCTATTTTTCACTCACGGAATCCCTGTCATTTTAGTATCAGATAATGGGCCTCAATTTACGGCCACACAATGTGAAGGGTTCCTACCGGAACAAGGGATCTGACAAGTTCTTTTGGCCCCCTATTACCTGGCCACAAATAGAATGGCCAAACAAATGATACGGTCCACTAAAGAGACACTCAGCTGATTGGCACCTGGTGACTGGCAAGCCCAGATTGATAAATTCCTTTTGGTCCAACATATAACCCCAACTGCAAAAACTGGACAAAGTTCAGCCTAGCTATTAATGGGCTGAAAATTCTGGGTTATTCTTGTTATTCATTTTTTCAGATTTATTTCCCCCCCCCCCAGTATTTTAATTTTTGTATTTGTATTTTATTGGGCTTATGATATTTTAAATTATTTCTGCTTTATAAAAGAAAATGAAAAAAATGCAATGGTTTAAAACCTGTTGATTTGAACTGTTAATTTTCAATTGTCTCAAAAGAAAGTTTATATAATTATATTACCAATTTAGATTTGTCCAGTCATTAATTTCTGACCAAGATAATTTTTGAAATTGCAGTTTTATGAAGAACAACTAGACATCATAAGAAGAAATTCTACAGAACTGTGCTGTGAGTTTCAGAATATTTTGGAGGAAATTTTGATGTTTAGGTTTGTTTTAAAATCATTATTTTATAGCATTGGGTCATCAAGTTTATTCTGCTTTAACTCTGCAGCAAGATTATTTCAGTGTTTTTAGAAAATATATAGCAATAAAAATTTGAAACACAAATATATATCATAATAGAAGAGAAAAAATTCTGTATCACCTGCTTTGTGTGTGCCTTTCTCTGTTGGATATAATTAATAAAGTATAATTATTTCCAGGATAAAAGACAAATTGGTTTGTCCAATCTCTCATGTCTCATTTGCCTTCTCTTATTCTCTTATTCCCTGCTATTGCTCTCCAGCTGCTGCTGAAGGTAGTCTACCTTCCAGTCAAATTCGCAGTAAGGAATATGCAGTCTTCTAGATCAGTTGTCATCAACCTCTTTGACCTTGGGGACCATCAAATTTACAATTTGAAATTCCAAGTCCCACCAATATGAATTTTTTTAAATGGTACATACATTTGTAAAATAATGGTCAGAGAACTTCCATTCTATTAATATAAAAGGCACCAATTTAATATAACAAAATTTAAAAAGCTTATTTAATTATAACAAAAATTATAATAGAGTTCAAGAGAAAGAGACAATGAGAGAGAAAGAGAAAGAGAAGAGAGAATGAGAGAAAGAGAGAGAATGAGAGAAAGAGATAGAGAATGAGAGACAGAGTGAGAGAAAGAAAGAATGAGACACACACACAGAGAGAGAGAGAGAGAGAGAGAGAGAGACAAACAGACACATACACACGCGTGCACACACACACACACACAGATTGAGATAGAGAGAGACAGACACACACAGACATACCACTCTGGCGCTCCACTCCCTCCTCCTCACTTGCTCACCGGCTCGGCCAAGCTCTAAGCACCCCTGCTGCATGGGTTGATCTGCGGGCCTCCAGACACCCTGTGGATCGATCTCCAGGCACTCGCAGGCCAAATGATAGGCCTCCGGGCATCCCGCAGGCCGATCTCCAGGCCTCCGGGTACCCTGTGGACTGATCTCTACAATTCGGCCTGCGGGTGCCCAGAGATCAATCCGCAGGATGTCCAGGCTGAATTATAGGCCTCCGGGAACCCCACGGGCTTATCTCCAGGCCTCCAGATGCCCCACGGACACCATGATGGTGGATCTTCAGATGCCACACTGGCTGAACTCCTGGCACTCCTGCTGGCCAAGCCGGCCTTGTTGGATCCAGCAAGTCTGGCTCTCAGGTTTGCCTGAAGCGACCAATTTGGGATCGCCCCCTCATTAGGAGCGCAGACAGCACGGAGACTATTCAGCTCCAATGTTTGATTGGTTGATGTTGTTGGGGGGAGCTCAGTATAAAGAGAGCTCCGGTTACTAAGCACTGCGTGCATTTTGGCTACAGTTTCAGTTTCAAAATAAACGAAAACATTGCTCAGATCGAGGCTCCTGTGTTTCCTTCCTGGCGAACCTAACATCTGGCGACGAGGTGTGGGGGAAGGAAAGAACGAAGGCTATTGGATCGAAGAAGCAACAGCCCAGCAGCCATGGCCACTTTATCACCTCCAGCACCCTTCGATCCGGCCAAAGAGACTTGGGAAGTATTTATGGCTCACTTTGAGTTCTTTATACTCTCCCATGATATATAGAATTTAACGGACGATTGAAAGAAGGCGATTTTCCTCAGCAATTGCGGCCATGAAGTGTTCGACTCAGTGTGCACATTGGCAGAGCCGAACACGCTGTAAGCCATGACATGGACTGCTCTAACGGATGCCCTCCAAGCCTACTATGCCCCTGTGCCATCCAAATTCATTAAGAGGCACGAATTCAGGCACAGGATGCAGAGGGGTGGAGAAACGATCAATCAATTTGTATCAGCATTGAGAAAAACAGCTGTGCACTGTGCATTCACGAATGTAGATGACAGCATTCTGGACCAGCTAATTTTTGGGGTCCGGGACCTGCGGCTGCAGCACAGATTGTTGGCCAACCCTAATCTAATGCTGCAAGGAGCCCTGGCTGAGGCTCGAGCCACGGAAACTGCCTCCAACGCGACTGAGTCGCTGCAGAAGCTAGCGGGCACAACTGCGGCGGACAAAACAGTGCAATCGGTGAACCAGGGCGGATCTGATCTGGGCTCGGAGGACTCAGATGAAGAGCCACTCGAGGTTGACCAGACGACCAAAAAGCAGGACGCCAAGGGCAAATGCCCCAGCTGTGGCGGGCAGCATCCCAGGTTCACCTGTCGTTTCAGAGAGTGGGTTTGCAGGTGATGCGGAAAAAGGGGTCATCTGGCAAAAGTTTGTCTAGCTCCAGAGCCAGCAGAGGCAGTTTTGCCACCGCCTCGTCCGAAGCAGTCGCAGGGCAAATTCAAGCCAGACAAGAAGCCCTGGGGGAAACAAAAGAAAAGAGCGCTGGATGCACCAGAGGTGTTTAAAATCATGGTTGATAACACCAGCGGCAGACCCAAGAAAAAGATTTACGTGACTGTCCTAGTTGAAAACAAGTCGTGTCGAATGGAGGTAGACTCAGGGTCATCGATCTCAATCATGTCCTGGGCTACACTGAAACACCTACTGCCTGGGGTGACAAAGAGCCAACTGAAGTCACAAAGACTACAGATCCGAGACTACCAAGGGAATCGGCTGCCAGTGTTGGGCTGCCTGGACATTCCCGTTGCTTATAATCGATATAAGGGAACGCTGCCAGTCACTGTTGTAGGGGAGCGCTTGCCAACACTACTAGGGCTTGATTGGTTTGAGGCTTTAGGGCTGGGAATAACCGGGATCAATTCCTTAAGCTCAGCGTGGGGAGATGATCTGATCACGGAGTGCCAAGTATAATGGACCACCTATTTCGCTTTCATTAGATCCCCTGGTTGCCCCCGTACGTTTGAAACCATGCAGAGTGTCATTTGCAATCAGAGAGAAATTAGATGCTGCCCTGGATAAATTAATAGACCAGGGCATTTTGGTTCCCACAGATAACGCGTGATGGGAAACTCCCATAGTGACTCCCATAAAAAAGGATGGCTCCCTGTGTATCTGTGCGAATTACAGGTGCACTATTAATAAGGCGTTGCAGCAAAACGCTTATCCAGTGCCGGTAATTCAGCACCTGCTCCATTCATTGGGCTTTGTGAAAGTTTTTGCCAAGTTGGATCTCGTGCAGGCATACCAACAGTTACCAATGGATAATGAGGTTGCCTTAGTGCAAACAATTGTTACACATAGGGGTGCGTTTAAAGTCACCCGGCTACAATTCAGAATTAGCGTGGCTCCAGGGATTTTCCAGAGTGTAATGGAGCGGCTGCTGCAATGAATCCCTGGAGTCGTGTCATATTTCGATGATGTGCTTGTTACAGCAGAATCTGAGACACAATTAAGATCCAGACTGAGGCAGGTGTTTGAAGCGTTCCACAGTAAAGGGCTTAGGTTGAGGAAGGACAAATGCCTCATAGGAGTTCCCTCCATAGAATTCCTAGGCTACAGGATAGATGAGACTGGGATCCACCCAACGCAGGATAAAGTGACGGCTATTCGTAATGCCCCTACACCCCGAAACAGAACTGAGCTAGTCCTTTTTGGGTCTATTAAATTTTTACCATAGTTTTCTCAGAGGTAAAGCCACCATTGCAGACCCGTTGCACCACCTGCTGCACAAGAAAGCCCCATGGGATGGGGCCAGGTTGAAGCCAGGGCATTTAGTAAGCTCAAGGATCTTCTCTCCAGTGATCAAGTTTTGGTCCGTTATAACACGACCCTTCCAGTAATGCTAACGTGTGATGCCTCTCCGTTTGGCATCAGGGCTGTGTTAAGCCACATACTCCCAACAGGTGTGGAAGCCCCTGTAGCCTTTTATTCAAGGACTTTGACGCCCGCGAAATGGAATTATAGCCAGATCGATAAAGAGGCTTTAGCCCTGGTCGCCTCAGTGCGGAAATTCCATTAATACTTGCATGGCCAGCGATTTACTTTGTTCACTGACCATAAACCGCTGTTGGGTATTTTGGCAGGGGATAGACCCACGCCAGCGGCATTGTCCCCAAGAATGATCCGCTGGTCACTAATCCTAGCAGCATACTCTTACCGGCTGCTACACAAGCCCGGCTCGAGTGTGGGACATGCTGATGCCCTCAGTCGCTGCCCTCTGCCAGCTGCACCGGCCTCCCCTGACCTGGGGGACCCGGACATGTTGGTGGATTGTTTAGCCACATTGCTGATCACATCCAAGGAGGTGGCTGCGGCTTCACTAACTGATCCGACCCTCTGGCGGGTTGCTGGCTGGGTGCGCAGGGGTTGGTCAGTTGGTGGCGGGGCTGAGGATTTTGCAGTGTTTTATAGGTGCAGGGAGGAACTAGCCATCCAGGGCGATCGCTTGTTATGGGGGGAAAGGGTTGTTATCCCTACCACCCTGCAGCAGTGTATATTAGGCACTTTACACAAATGCCACCCAAGGAGTTTCGTATGGTGGCCATCGCTGGATAAGGACATAGAGCGTATGGTGGCAAGTTGTACAGCCTGTCAGCAGTCGAGACCAGCCCCACCTAAAATACCTACTCAGAATTGGGAGCGACCAAGAGCGCCGTGGTCGCAATTGCATTTAGATTTTGCGGGGCGATTCCATGGGCAGATGTTTTTAATTACGGTAGATGCCCTGTCTAAGTGGATGTAAGTGCACTTAATGTCAGACACAAGGGCCCTGCAGTAACCAGGTATTTAGCGATGCTTTTTCGAACACATGGGCTACCACATGTTATAGTGACAGACAACGATCCGCAATGTATGGCCACTCATTTTGAGGAATTTTTGGCAACAGGGGGCATCCGCCACGCGTTGATAGCCCCGTTTCACGCAAATTCCAATGGCCTGGCCGAAAGGGCTGTCAGAACAACGAAGGAGGTGCTAGGGAGACTAGGACCGGGCAATTGACAAAGTAGAATTGATAAATTTTTATTGTGGCAGCATATTACCCCAAGTAAGACAACAGGGAAGAGCCCAGCAGAATTATTATTCAGGCGAAAGCTAAGATAGCTGGATAGATTACACCCAGACTATGGACAGGGGACAGAACAGCAGCAGGGAACAATAAATAGGTCACTGAATGAGGGAGATTCTGTATTGGCAAGGAATTATGCCATGGGTCACAAATGGATTATGGGACAAATAGAGAAAGTGTTGGGACCGTGTTCATAAGCTTTAAGGTTAACAGATGGGAGAGTTTGGCATAGACATATTGATCAACTGCGTGAAGCGCCACCACAGCTGGCTACAGAGCAAGCAGCTGCTGATCTTAATGTGCCATCACCTTCCTCCCAGGTTACTTTGAGCAAGACGAAGAACTGGACGTGCCGGATTTGGGGCCCTTCCAACGCTGGGCATGGCTAGGGTCGCCCGCACCGGTGACAGGGAACAATGTAGGTCCAGCCACTGAAGGTGCGGCAGCAGATGCTCTGCAAATGGGTTCCCCGTTGGGGTCCCCAATGGCCGTTCAGGTGGCCAAGCCGCGGCGATCCAGGCAAGCAAGCCGCAAGCCGGATTACTTAAAACATTATGTGTGTGGATAAAATTATCTATGAGGGGAGGGGTGTTGGATCCAGCAAGTCTGGCTCTCAGGCTTTCCCGAAGTGACCAATTTGGGATCACCCCCTCATTAGGAGCTCAGACAGCACGGAGACTGTCCAGCTCCAACGTTTGATTGGTTGATGTTGGGGGGAGCTGAGTATAAAGCGAGCTCCGGTTACTAAGCGCTGCGTGCAGTTTGGTTACAGTTTCAGTTTCAAAATAAACAAAAACATTGTTCAGATCCAGTCTTTCCTTGCCGGCGAACCCAACAGAAACCTTATTTGTTTTGCTTACCTCCAAATGTGAGAATTTGCTCAAACAATATTTAGATAACAGACCAGAATTTGCTATTTTGATTTGTTGTACCTACCTCTATTTTGTCAGCAAACAGTAGCCTTCTGATGGTGTTTTCCTGATTCAGGAACTACAAAATGAGTCCAGGATGGAAGCAAAGAAATGGATCCGTCACCAGCATCTCTTTCCCACCCTTCAATCCTAAATTTTGCATTGATCAGGAAAACCTGAAGGTGATTTTTACATAATGGCACTTGAATATAATTGCCTCTGGGCTATTAAGACATTGTATTATCAGGGTGAAGTCAAACAATACTATAACCACCTCTTTCTGTCTCAAAGGCATTATGATATCAAACTGACAACATGTGTGGTATGATAGTGTCATGAACACAAATTACTTGTGCCCTGTCTATTCTGTGATGATGTCACACTTCAATTTTGTTACTTGCCATCTGTCCCCATCATGGATATCTAGGTATATTCTTGCTCACACAATCACACTAAATAAACTTAAATGCAGTCTTCAGGAGAGATGGTAACCTAATATACTAACAATTTACAATATTGACGCTCAAATGCAACATCTTCACAAACCCTTGTGTATTTTGAATGGAGATTGGGGTTCTGTTTTAGCCTGTCAGCTCCAGCCAGTCCAGTTTAGGTGGTGTTTAACTGTACCATAGGCCAAATTTCTCCTGATAATATCATCCCAAGGAGAGAAGAAACATTGTATGTTCACAAGGATCCTGTTTCTTGGGAAAAGGTCAGTAGAAGCTGATTTGGTGTGGGTTTAAGGAAGAGTCAAAGGCAGGACAGTGACTTAGCTCTTTTATTAGGCCCAGATAGAATGCACAGTAATGGCTGCCGGCTGGCTTCCCTCTTTTATACATTTGAATGGGGGAAGCCCTAATCAACTACAAGGGAATTCCCATTGTGGCGGGGGTGGGTCGGCGTGTAGACTGGAGTGGAACTTCCCTTGTTTCACTCCATAATACCCCTCCCCTCCTGATTGGCTCTCATGCAGCTGATGTAATCCTTGAGGTAGGCGGGACGTTTTAGACTGTGACTGGACCTGCTTAGTACAGTTGGAGCCTGGGCATCGGCCTGGGAGGTTGCCTCAGCTGGGGCTTCTCCTCTGACTGCTGGTGGTGGCCCCTGAAAGGTTCCAGGTACAGCTGCTGCCCCAGGACACCACGGATCACTGTCAATACTTTGTGGGTCCTCTTCGCCCCCAGCTAAGTGTCCCATTTTATTTGGGCTTGAGCTAGCTGCAGGTAGGAGAGAGTCAAAGAGTAGAGGGTCAGAGTTAGTTTCACTTTCCCCAGGGTCTCCTTCCATGTGGACACATAGCTGGTCTATGTTCCTGTGCCATAGCTTTTCCTCACTCGTTACTCCCACAATAATCCCAGCGACCAACTTCAAGTCATCAGATAAGTTCTGGGCATGCACCTTTTCCCCCTGTTTGAATGTGTGGCCTGTTTTGTTAGTTTTGGTCGCATGGTTCCTGGGCCTGTAGTTGGTGTTCAATCTATCCAGGGTGTTAGCACCCTGGGCTTAGAATCAATGTTTAGGAACAAGTAGATGGTGCGTGCAGCGGGAAATGCTGTGGGCTAGGAAGTAGTGATGGAAACCAGTATTACACAACCACAGAGTACATTAGGTACAAAAGTCTTTATAAACAGAAAGCTAAACACAGTCCAGTCTTCTAAGTCAATGGTCCAGTTATCATACACAGGCAAGCAGTCCCTTTACTAACCAAGTTAGCAAGTAGTCTTCACCAGCAATTTTCACCAACAAAGTTGGTCAGCAATCTTCAGCAACAATACATAGGATCAAAAACAGAAGCAAAACAGTTGTAGAATATCGAAGGAAGAGGAGAGAGTGCTCTCAAGTCAATTGCCTTTATACTAAATATCCTGGTTTAAAGCAATTAGCATGACTCAGCATGACTCAGCTAGT
>JANHFO010002699.1:97034-108240 GCA_032468095.1 Pareas carinatus
TTTACTTCCTTCTTCTATTACAAATTCTGCCAGTTCTTCTTTGTCTTCTTCCCTTATCTTTCTTTGCTTCTTTAAATCTTTCAAACTTGACTATTTCTCTTACTTTTCTTTGTACCAATTGTTCCTGTAAGTGACATCATAGTGTGATAAAGCGATCTATCTAAACTATTTCATTTTTTGTCTTTCCCTTATCCTTTTTCCATTTTATGTCAAGCCAGTTATAGAACAAGATTCACACCTGGTGGTAAGCTGAGTTATTCTTGTTTTTTAGTTTTAGCGTCATATTATCTAATTTGGCACGGTCTAGAATGTTATTGATTATTTTATCATCCCCATGAAGATCACTTTTGATCAGACTTCTCTGGACAGTAGATGAGTGTACCTGAGTCCCACTGGCTTCTGCACTGATGGACACCTTCCGATGTCAAAGGTAAGTAAGCATGGGTTTTTTTTCATCTGCTGCATTAAGTTTTCTTTGCTGACCACTGCATCTATGGTCCTCAACATTGCCCATTTCTCTGTGCTTCTTCAAAAGAGCGTGAAACTCCACTCTGGTTTGAAATCTTTACGTGGGAGAGACCTTGCTAATGCAGTATAACTAACTTTGTCTTGTTCCCGTGCTCAGTTTTGCCATGTAGTATGACACGTGACATGAAACTGTCTTCTACAACCTCACCTTAATAGCAGAGTTTGACAGTTGCTCACCCAGAGTTAAGCCTCCTACACAGATGTTTCTGTTTCAGTTACTGACTACGTTTCAACCTACCTATGAAGCTGATGATCATTCGTTCCTGTTTAGCATAATTACTTAATCATATATCTGACTCTAATCCTACAAAATCTCTGATTTTGTGCAAGTGTTAAGAATTGATGCTGCTTTGAAGACAAAAGACGATCACATCAAATACTGATTTGATTTCAATTTGTCTTCTGTTCATTTACTTTCCATTCTGTTAATTGGTAAAAATAAACTATTAACAAATCTATTCCTGAAAGCACTTTTAATTTACAGCATTTTTGCACAACTACCTAACACTTTTGCACAGTACTGTACATTAAGACAATGAACATGTATAGATTGCAAAAAGCAGGCTCCTAGGCAGTTTTCTATTGCCACATGAAATTACACACTTGCAAAGATCTTACAAAAGGGTTTGAGATCAAGGGTCCCCAACAGGGCTACCTGCAGTGTTAGAATACATTTTTATCAATTCTGTTTGATGCTTCTCAAAATGTTAAAAATTGGAATCCAACTTATCTGGTAACTATCAGCTATGGGAATGTTACCTCAGAACCAGCATGCACATGGGAATGTTTTAATCAACCACAGCTTTATCTGAAGTCAGAGCAACAATCACAAATCTATATTTCCAAGACAAATTCTCTTTCTGCTACCTCAACAGCTAATGCAGTTAACAAATTCAGTGTCTCAATAGCCCTGAAAAGTTATTTCTTCAAGCAACTAATGAAGATATCAGTACACAGCAGAATCAATACCTTTTTCACTTGATGTATCCCTGGGATATTTTTTAGTCCTTGAGGAAACGAAGAGTGAATCTGTGATAGAGGGTGCTGATGAAGCTGATGAGGCTGCTGCACTGTACCCTTTGTCAGTGTGACCTTCCGCATTGGCTGATGTCTCTGCTCTGATGACTGTGGAAGCCGGTTAGGAAGTCCTTCCAAATGAGAAAAGTCAGCATTCTCACCACCCTGTAAGAAATTTAGAACATTTTGCTTAAGCAGTTAAAAACTATATATTACATATGTTTGGCAATAGCTACTATAGAACAGAACTTGGATAACATATTAAGAAGCATTAAGATCATGCTTTATTCAGAAGAGAATGTGCATGGCTTCTTAAAATTGAGAGGGGGTTAGGAAGAGAAGAAATTTAGTAGAACTTCCTTCCTGCATGATTATTCCTTAGAGTTAAAAATCATGGAGTCCTTTTGATAGACATATATGTGAATCAAATCCTAGAACAACCTTCCATAATGTGAAACCTTTCTAGTTCTGGAGCTCTTAACTCTCAGAATTTTCAGTCAGTTTAACCATATAACAAAACACTGGGGAAACTGTCTTCAGATTCTGTTCATGGCATGAAGAGACTTCATATTGGAGATATTTACACAAAATGGAAAATGTGTTTTGAATCAGGCATGAATCAAACACACTCTGGCTCATCCATATTTTTCCAGGAAATCAAAATCTGTCCAAACCCAGACAGTTAGTTTCCCTATCAGATGGCTCCCCTCATGTGACAGGCAAACTAGAGGAAGTTTGACAAACTTGTTCCTCTCTCCCTATCACTGCATGATCTTTGTACCAGCCTGCCTATCAATATTTCCAGCATCTTATGCTCATTTACCAACCACTGCACCAGAATTCAAGCAAGGAATACCTGTCTAGGCCCCCAATTTTCCATTTTGGGGTTTTTTTTTAGCTCATGATCACCTTGTCAGGGGCAAGAAACCAGAACAGCACAAGGAGCTGATCAGAATGATATTTATTGCTATTCGTCTTTTGGCAAGAATCTCACCAGATCCATGCACTCACTATTAGAATTAGTGACAATTAGATAAATACTGCAAAGTGTTTAGAGAAGATCTCCTTTTCAGTGCTTCCAACCTATCCTTTATTTAAGGACAGTCAGTTTTTTTACTCCTCCCTCCCCTCAATTCAGGTCCAAATAAGACCACACCTCTTTCCTATCTTCATTTCTATCTGGACCCTTTGTCCCACTCTCTGATCTTATCTTACCTTAACCCTCCCATTTTTTAGCCATTGCCTCTCAACCTGCAGCATCTTTGCCAGCACACACGCATTCAAGATCTATGCCCAGATAAGCTCTTAATAACTTCAATATGACTATAGACCATCCAAAATAATATAATGTTTTGCACATCTCTAATGGAAATGTAAGGATGCTAGATTAAGATGAGTTTGAATTTTGGTTTGATTGAGCCAAGCTACTGTCTTTATGTACCATGCAGACCTTTTCTAACAATGATCGTTCAAAGAAAATCAAGTCAACCCATAGTTATGTGATATGTTCCTTAAAAAAACCTCTTGAGAAAATGGCATTGTTATGCGTGAACGAAATATTCCATCCCAAGATCTGAGGATAATTTAAAACTGACATTTTAGAAAGGCTGTAAACTTTACAAAGACCTGTGTATTTTAAATAGGCATAATAAACTGAAGATAAGAATTAAGTATATTCTAAAAGAATTTCCCTTTCTAGTACTTTATTCTGCATCTTAAAATATCTTAATCAAAGTCGAAGTACCCATCGTGAAATCTTTCTACAACGGCTATCATTCCACAGAACTGTAATGACTGGATTTCTACAGGAACAGAGAAATGTAATAACTCCCTGCTGGTAAATAAACACACTATTCCTATTTTGAACTAAAAACACTAAATTCTCCCCCCCCCCCGAAACTAATATTTGTATTATTTTTGAATAACAAGTCAAGAACAAGATTAGGTGCATGAAAAAGCAAGCTGATTTATCAGAAGTAAAGCTCAGCAGGAGAGCCCTTATCTCAGCTTATCTTGAGCTATTGATCTGCAAACAAAAAGATCCTGCAAATCTAGAGTATTAAAAAATGAAAATTCAAGAAATGGCATACTTGCACTTCAGTATGGTTATTATATGTCATTATAGGTGGATGTATACCTTCTTCAGCGGTACAATACAATTTTTATGTAGACTAACACCTCATTACACGGTCTAAAAACTAAGATTGTTATTAATCTCCTTCTATATCATCTTCATTCATTTCAGTTGAAAAGGCAAGAAATTAAATGAGTAAGATTCGGGAGTTTCCAACTCTATTATTTATTTTCAGAAAGGTAAGTTCTGATCATGCTTTATTAGGAAGGACATTAATAAATAAGAGCAACGAAAGAGCACCAGAATTTTGTAAGCTGTACTTTTCTTACAAATACCTTGACAGTTTCACAATGAAGATGAAGTCAGTTGGCTATCAATATTAGCTGGACAATTTTATTTATAACAAATGCTTTGAGGATGTCCTGATAAAATACTACCCCATTGATACTGTCAGAGCTTCTTGCCATTTGACAGATCAAATCTTATTTTAATTCTTAAAACCGCACAAATAAACGGTATCACTCGCATGCATTCCGTGGTGAGCAAATTGATTAATCCCCTTCTATAGAAATCTCAACTCTTGATTACACCTATCAGATGTTAAGCACCATTATTCCAAGTGACAACACTTGACAAATTCCCTAACCATCTCTCTCAGCCTTTGTACCCCTGCTAGCTTGTATTAACCCTGATGAAAAATTAATTTCCCTTATCTTCAACTAAACCCCAAAATCCAAATCCGCCAAACTGGCAACTCTTTCTGTAAAGGTATTATGAAAACCTCTAAAAGATTAATTGCATGTCTTCAGGTGACATTAAATTAATTTCTATACTCATGATAGACATTTGATACTCAGCACTGAGAGGACAGATAACATTGTCAGGATACACAGAAGGACAGTGGTGGAGTGTCCCAGGGCAGCCTCTTATGAATTCTACTTTCGATAAGGCCATACATACTTCACTGTCATAGGCACTGTTACCGATCTTGCAACCTCAGACCTCACTGCACAGGTTTCTATTAACCATGACAATGCTGTGTTTATCCATGTAATCTTTGCTAAAGCAAATTCAAATAACCACTCAACAGTGAATGCTGGTCAAAGCATTTTTTTAAAAAAAATTGGTCTGATTTGTGAAATATTGCATTGGAGGGGCTGCAAACACAAATCTGCACTTGTGGAAATGAGTTACAGTCTAAAGAAGACAAGGTACATTTTAGTTCCTGTACTGGGGTCCATAATCAGCTGTACCACAACAAACACATTCCCATTAAGTCACTTTATAAGATTTAATAAATGGCTTGCTTTCCTTAACAATCATTGCTTTTTTAAAAATGAAAAGCTGGGAGACAAAAGAAACTACTCAAACCAATTAATGGTGCAAAGTGTTGCTAGCAACGTACAAAATAAGTAAGTTTAAAACCAAAAGGTGTAAGATCACTGCAAAGATAGCAACTATTTCATCACATGTGAGCACTTGTCTCAAAGGTGATTTTTTTCTAAAAGGCAACTGGACTTTCTTGGTTCTTTTTTTTTCTTTGAAAATGCTTCATTTCTCACCCAAGAAGTGAACTTCAGTTCTAACTGACTGGTAGAGAATTCAAACAGTTAGAAATGAAGAAGCTTCTTGGATGAGAAATGTTTTCGAAGAAAAAAACCAAGGAAGTCCAGTGACCTTTTAGAAAAAGCATCTTTGGGATAACCATGACCTAGATGACTAAGAATCTCTATAGCAACTGAATATTGTATTAATGAACTAATGACAAGTAAATTATTTTATTTATTTATTTATTATTTTATTTCTACCCCGCCCTTCTCCCGAAGGACTCAGGGCGGCTTACAGGCAAAATTAAAAAATACAAAGGTACAAATACAAATATAAGAACAACTAAAAGAGATTAATGTGACCAAAAAAGAGAATTTCAAGAAGGTAGCTGATGAGCAAAGTGATGTTTTCACCCATTGTGTAAGGCTTAATTTGCTCAATATTCATACACCCATGGCTCACAAGCTATAATGACTGGGCAGCATATCATTAAGACAAAGGTAAATAAACAGCTTAGTTCTGAATATGAATCCAGCCCTGTCTGTAGCATATAAAAATGCATTTGAACAAAATAGCATCTGTGTAGGGCCTTGATCTACTGAACTCGTTTTGGCAAATACTATGCTGAGGATTCCTGTGGACTGGCAGATGGCATGTTTTTGCAAGAGAACCATTGGTTCTGTAGAAAGACTGGATCAGAAAGTAGGAAGAAGGGAGCAAAATTCAGGGGGGAAAGTAGTTGTGACTCATCACTCTGTCTTGTGCTGTGTGCTTCTCTGGCAAAAGGCTCTCCTGCGGGAAGGGCCAAACTTCAGGTACATAGTCCAAGTTTTGGACATCCCCTGGCACCCCCCTAGCGCCATCCTAGCACCCCCTGGCACCCCCCTAGACCCCTACCGCCTCCCTACGCCATCCCACCGCCCCCCTTTGGGAACCACTGATTAGAGGCATCTGACCAAAGAAGAATGAGGTGAAAGTATTTCCTGAGACTTGCAAATATTGTAGTGAAACTTCAGTTTAAGAAGACTGGACTGCCCTAGAGTGGTCAATTTTTCATGTTACATTATTGTATAATTATGTAAATCATGTTTGATTCAATTTGTGTCATTTGCATAATGATGTCACTGTACCAGTGATGTAAATTGTCACAAATCATGTGATTTACTTTATGTAATTTTAGCATCCTACAACTGTTCTAAACCTATGACAAAAATGTATCATATGGCATGAGGAGGGTGTTTTGTGACATAATGAATATACTTTATGATTGTGATTGCATTCATGATTAATATTGTGGTTTGTCGATTGCCGCTTATATGTACATGACAAGATGGATGCATTTTATGATTATGAATGTATCTTATGATTGTAATCACAGTTTGTCTATTGTATGTATGCAGGTATAAAGTATGTACACTGGAGACAAATTCTTCGTATGTCCAGACACACTTGGTCAATAAATTCTGCTTCTGATATAAACAATGCCATTTACCATGGGTGACATGCTCTTTGATTAAATAGAAATTTATGAAACATGGACACTCTCCCTAGAAAGTGAAGCTTGTTGACTAATACTCTATGTATGGTTGACCACATTCCAAAATTCTTTTCACATATACTGTTACCAATCCAGCTATCTTCTGTCTTTTCAGGTTTTCTCCATGGCAACTAATTTCTTGTTCTGTATCAGTTGTGATCGGTATCCAGACGACGCACTGAACATCAGCTTTTTAGAGAAACTATGCTTTGAAAAAGTAGAAAATAAGAGAAGGGAGAGAGCCAGTTTGGTGTGGTGATTAAGGTATCAGGTTAAACCAGGAGCCCGTGTCTTCTAGTCCCATCTTGGGAACAATCTAATCTTGGGCGACTTTGGGCCAGTCACTTTCCTGCAGCCCTAGGAAGGAGCCAACCACTTTTGTGGCCATAAGTCAAGGAATACCTGCACAGAGTTATTAGCGATCATGATTTTCTAATAGTTCTTTAAAAAAAACTAATTCAAAATGACAAGCAATAAAAATAACAAAAGCTGTCAAAGCCAAAAAGGTAGAAATCAAAGTCACAGATGCAATTATTTTGGCAATACAAGCCAAAATTCATAACTTATTTTGAAAAATAAGTTTTCAGGTTTCTCCTGAAAACAAGAGAATGAATTTCTCAGTTCTGCATCCCTCAACATCTGGATAGTGTTCAAAACTCTTTTGCTTGAAGAATACCAATGCTTCTTTTTTTAAGAATTTGAAGGTTTTATTGTACAAATAAAAGCTCCTTCTTTATATTTTATTTTATTTTATTTTATTTTTCTATGTGGGAATTAATCCTAGCTATAGAAATTTGGAATAGTTTCCTCAGCTTTATGTCCTCAAAAGTCTTGGCTGCCATAGACCAGAGAAAACTTTGTGTATCATCCAATATTCAGGATAGTTGAGCACAATCCGATTCATAAGTCAAGCACAGAACTGAGTTTAAATCTAGTTTCTAATTCGTTCTGTTAGGACATATAAATCCATGTCCGAATGCTATAAAATCATTCTCTTTCCTGCTTTCTTTACTTGTGCCCCATTTATTACAATAAAAGTTGTGATTTGTGGTTTTCATGAAGATGCCGCCAATGACTCTGGCCCAATCTTTCCTTAAGTTAATCATTCCTAGAGTATATTTTACTTTAACTGGAAAATTATACGTGTGCTTTTTGGGACACGCAGATATTGAAAGGAAAGGTAAAAAGATGAGAGGGATAGGATGCTCTTAAAACTCTGAACAAAAGAAAGGACACGGGGCTGTTCCAAATACAGAAAATGAGAAGCAGGGTGCCCTCAGCAGTAATTGATGAAGTCTGGAGTTTTCTCATTCCTCGGATATCATGCAGCTCTTCGTTGGGTCCTTTTTTTCATTCTGCTGATCTCGGAATCTGCACATTAAATTTTGACTAGAAATAACTTTTCATTCCAAGAAAAGTAATAGTACACACTATTCTGCAAGATGTATTCCTCCTCAGCTATTAATACAGAGGGTAATTGGATATATCTATCTGCAGATTCCTGAAAAATCCTGGAGAACAAGCGATAGCAGATCTGACAAGAGGAACTATGGAGTTTTTTTGAAGACTGAAAAGAGGAGAGACCAATCAGTCTGAGAGAAACACCTAGGAAGATTCCAGAACAGATTATAAAGCAATATGATCTTATAAATAATGCAATCATTCCAATAGTCAGGAAGCATTTGCCAGTAATAAATCTCAGATTAACGTTATTCATTGTTTGACTGCTAATTTCCTAAAAAAGTTGTGGGAATTCTGTGGAGATTATATACTTTAATTTCAGCAAAGCACATTAAAATTCCATGATAATCTAACAAACAAGCTATTTAATATAGTTTAGATAGCATGTCTAGTGGTGAATGTTTAACAGTTGTAAGTCGAGGGCTATCTGGTTGGTATTTTGAAAGCCCAGCTTCCCGTGACTTTCCTTGGAGGGGCTCCTATTCCAAGCTGATTAGGAATGACGCCGTCTCCCCTGTTTTTGGAGAACGTCACCCACTTGTAGTGGTAGCCGCAGAGGCATTCCTGCCTTACTAACTGACATATTACTCACTGGTTGAGCATGCACTGAATGTATTATTAGCCATTTTTTTTCTATGGCCCTGCTATCAAGTACCAGAAAAATCAGAAAATAGCTCTGGACCCGTGTGAGACTGTCTGCACATTGTTTACAGGATATTTTGGACCTGGGTAATGCTTGCTGTGTCGGAATTGCTACAGCAATAGTTGGTGCCGCGACCCAAAGACCGCAAAACAAAGCCGGATTCCCCGTGCAGGTTTCCTTCCCCAGCACCAGGCACAATTGTGAGGACACGCAGGGCAGTCGGCCGGGCTTGGCAGAGTTCTTGGGTCTTTTCAGACATGAGGTCTGACGAAGAACCTGGGAACGAGGAGAGCCCAGCTGAGGATCCAAACTAGGAAAAGAATGGCCAAGATGCGTACAGCGAGGCAGCGAAATCCCAGATGACATCACGCTGCCTCCCTGGACTCAGGCGGGCTGTTTTGGTGGACAGCAAGGGAATTCTAGGATGAGTTGCTGGTTTTCATGTGCTCTTAAAAATGTAGTAGGTACCATATATTTGATAATAAACCAGGCAATCTTTTGCTGTGCAGTCTTAAATTTGTTGCAATATGTATTATCCCTTTTTAATTTTGGTTGACTTCCACCATTGTAAAGTTTCTGTTTATAATTTTCTTTAATTGTTGGTTAATTTACAACTGTTTTTACTCTGACAAACCCTCCAGAATATTTTTTTAATGTTACTTTTGGCATAACTTCAATTTAAAAAAAAGTTGAATCATTGGAGCACTTATAACCTGTTGCAAAGTTAACTAAGGGGAGCATGTATTGGTCTAGGATTAAAATTTCAAAAGGCAGTTTTGGAAGAGGTCAATATATGTGTTTCAGTCTGGATAATATAGATAATATGAAGAGAAAAGTGACTGAAATAATATCTTTCTTGGACTCAGAAAATATCTCTGTCTTGCTGGGACTCCCCCATCTTGGAAGATTGCCATAGCGATTTCCCAGTCCAATTCAGCTGTATATTTGCTGAAAGAATTTAGTCCGTGCTCAAAGCTAATGAGGCATTTTGGAACAAGAAACATATTTTGGGATAAGCAGTGACTGGAAAGTATAATTCTTCCTGTAGATGCTTTGTTTCTTTGAATGTTTGATTTCAGAATCTGGCTGCAATTTGAAAGGGATGGAAGACAATTTGGAAGACATTTTGAGAAGGCTTGTCTAGTACTGAGTTTTCCATCACATCCTTGGTGCTGTGAGGAAGTGTGTGTGACTTCCAGTCTCATGTTTGTGTTGCTTGTGCAGTGTCTGATTTGGTTTTCAAAGGGTGATTTCATTTGATTTGGCTTGGCTTGGAAAGGTTGCCAATGGTTCCGAATGGTGTTATGTGGTCTGTTTGACCAGCAAGAAAGGGACCCTTTGAAAAGTGCCAGAAGGAGGTTTGGAGAGCAAGAGGCCTGGGAGGTGGAGTGACCCCAGGCCACCTTAGTCCAACAAAGGCCACTCTTCCTTGTGGGACAATGGACTGAAATGCCTGCATGGGTTTTGCTCATTGACTCTGTGCAGGGGAAATTGAGCAGGCTCTTACCTGAGTCTAAAGGGACTCGCCACGCAGACGAAGGGCGGCCTCCTATTTTGTTGAAGCCATTTACACAACACATGCAGGTGTTCGTTTTTAGATTGGATTGTGGTGATGGAAAAAACGCAGCTATAAGGGCATGCATCTCGTTTTAGCTGTCCTCTGAGCCTCTCCTTCCAAAAAGGAAGTTCTGTTACTTACGAGGGAATGAGTGAAATCAGAAGAATAGTTTGTAAATGGTGGCTGTAGGACACATTGGAAAATACTTCTTCCTTGAGTTATGAAGTGGCACTTGCTTCAAAAAACCCACCTGCTCCTTTTATCCTCTGGCAGCTCCTGTCCTCATTTGCTTTTCTTTTTATGTAGTGCTTTCTGCAGTATTGGCTGAAAAATGCCACACTTTTATTTTTACAAAAATTTTAGAGTTGTTTTTTTATTATTTTGTTATAAATCTCAGTACAATAGAGAAAAGTGTTCTATCAATATTTTTTTCATATCTTTATTATTATTATTATTATGGTTCATCACACAGTCTGCCAGATTTTGAGACTGAATTTGGCATTTTTTCAACCTATCGGGTCCTTATGAAGGACCTGAGATAGGCAGATGTGGATGTTTGATGGTGCTATAGATACCGTCACAGGATGGAAGCTGTTCCTAGTAAAGCTGCCTTTTGCAACTGACTGATGGCGTACTTGTCAATTCACTCACACTAGCAAGAAGCCAAAAGTACCAGCCTGAAGATGGCGAGTGAGACCTCGCCGAAACGTCGCCAAGATATTCTCTATCTTACACGGGAAAAGATCCGAACACACCTAGAGCTACATATATATGGGCCCATAAACACCAGGGGACCAACTTGATGACGGATCCCAGGATCAAGAGAGATGGCAGGCGGCC
>JANHFO010002699.1:141523-155279 GCA_032468095.1 Pareas carinatus
CCCTCCCGACTCCCTCCCCCCCTTCCCATTCCCTTCCCCCATATCCCATATTTTGTAAATATTATTAAAGTTCAATGCTAAATTTTTATGTTATCTTACACCGCCCTGAGTCCTTCGGGAGAAGGGCGGTATATAAATCTAAATAAATAAGGCTGGACACAACTTAGCAATAGTTTCTCACACACACACACACACATACGAAGGTAATACAATTCAGCAATCTAAACCTACATTTATCACATTCTGTTGTCATGATGGAATTAGGACGTGAAAAATTGTTCCCTTTATTTATATCAAAAGGTCATTTTGCACTACCACATCAAGCACACCCATACACAGACATCGTGAGCAAGAGAAGTTTCTTGCACTGCATATGTTTTGTAGGACTGCAAGAAGTATCAAGAATGGGATCATCACAAATCCTGAAACCAAAGAGCCAGTTTGGTATAGTGGTTAAGGCACTAGTCTAGAAATCAGAAGATTGTGAGCCCTAGCCTCACTGAGGCATGAAAGCTGGCTGGGTGACTTTGGGCCAACCCACCTCATAAGGTTGTTTGTTGTTATGGGGAAAATAGGAGGAGGAAGAAATATTATATATGCTCATCGCCCTAAGTTACTCATAAAAATAATAAAGTTGAGATAAAAATAAACAAACAAGGAAAATAAAATATAAGATGATAAATCCCAATTTTTCTGAGTTTAAGAATCTTCAGAATAAGGCTCTGAATTAAGCATTTTCATTTATGCAGTTAAACTTAAGCAGGCCTCCCACCACTTGAATTCCTCCACCCAACCATCACTACTGCATTTAGGGTACCGTAAGGGCTGTCTGGGTTGACAGTAAAGCAGGTCTGTGATCCTTCATTCTTCCTCTTTCATTGTTGTCTCTTCTTTGTTCTATCAGCCCAAGACACATCAATGGCCGCCTTCCTCCTCTTCGGGACCCATACCGCCCTTGTTTCAGCTGTCTTTCCCGTTCTTCAAATTCATATAATGCTGCTTTGGCTTCTGCAGAAAGTTCTATCAGATTAAAGAAAAGATAATTTACTATTTGCCAGAAAAATTAAGAGCTATGAACGGATAACAGTTTCATTACAGTAGCAACGACTCTATGCAGGTAAATATATTCAATTAGCATGGCACGTACATCAAAATAGTTTTTTAATATTTAAATAATTACTTTGATTGCATTCTTTTAATTTGCAAATGGAAATGCATATTTACACTCCAGCAAGAAAATTCTTTTAAAAATTCATAACTGATTTTTAAAAAATAAGTTTACTTTGGTTTTATTTATTTATTTAAGTTTTGCTTATTTACTTTAAATGGTTTTGCTTTAACCTTTTTCTCCTACAATAACTTGCAAAAATTCAGTAATTAATATAAGAAATATACAGATAGTACAGTCCCCGTATTGCAAAAATGTTATTAACTTAATTATATATTATATTTGACTACCTCTAAAGCTTCAAATAGCTGCTTCAAATAGAACATTGCCAAATTCAAAATAGCAACAACAAACACAATGTAAAATTAAGAAAACATACTATAGTAAGATCAGAATACATATTTGGTGCCTTTATATTTTCATAACATGCTCTCTAGTCATGCCAATATCATCCTTTTATGGAGCTCTTTGGGGAGGAAAGCACACTTTTACTAGTGTTCCTAGCATAATAAAGAAAGTCAAAAGGTAAACATGTGTGCTCTGTCGCAGCCGACTCTAGGGACGGTGCTCATCTCCGTTTCAAAGCCGAAGAGCCGGTGCTGTTCGAAGACATTCCCGTGGTCATGTGGCCGACATGACTAGATGCCAAAGGCGCACAGAGTGCTGTTCCCTTCCCAATGAAGTGGTCCCTGTTTTTCTACTTGCATTTTTACATGCTTTCGAACTGCTAGGTTGGCAGGAGCTGGGGTGAGTAATGGGAGCTCACTCTGTTATGCAGCACTAGGGATTTGAACTGCCGAACTGCCGATCAACAAGCTCACGCCTTAAACACTGAGCCACCGACACCCCCCCAAGAAAGTCATAAATGTTATCAAAAACAGCAGGTTCAAAAATCTATTAATAGTGGCTTATTAAAACAAAATCTGAGCAATATTCCATTCTAAACACTCTTTGTTTCTTCCTTGCACCCTTCTCACAAAGATATATAGCATGCCTCTAACTAATGGGAAACTATATAGTGACTATCCTGTGCTTTTTTATTCGGAATTCTTCATGTTATGGGGAAAGGAAAGATGCTACTACATTTGTATGACAAATCTAGTAACTGGAACACTGCTTCTAAACCTATTTTCACTGGCTCACTTAGAACCTTGTAGTTCATTCTGTCCCTTGACTACAATCTTGAAAAAGGCACAAAATGTTCAGAAAGATAGCTAATTCAGACTAAAACCCATGCAGAAGGATGTCCAATTTTAAGGAGAATAATGTAAATAATTTTACAAGTTAATCTTGTTGCTACTGGCCATCCTTATTCAGCACACATTCAGAGTACAGAGTATCTGACCTGGGAAGATGAACTCAAAAGGGGTCACAAATAACTCCCACTGTTAAAACAGAACTTTCTTCTCCATGTAATGGGAACAACTCTGATCAATTTAGCTTGTACAATTTAGTCTTACAGATCAGCGTTCAAAATAGGATGGCAATGAAGAACAACAAACCATAGTAAAAGAAGGGAGGAGAAGCTTCCTTAGGGAATGTTACACCCACATAATGGATGTCATCAAAGGAATTACAGCTTTAACAATAGTAAAACTAGGTCTCATTTAGATTCAAAAAAGGGGGAGGGGATGATAAGGTAAGGAAGAAGAGTTTTTGGTTTCAGGGCAAGTAATTTGTCTTTTCACTTTCACTTTACACAAATATTTATTCCAACTTTTGACTACCTTCAGGAAGCTCATAACTTGAAGAGAAGTGCCTATAAAATAGCCTCATCCTCTATACCATCTAATGGTATCAGGAAAAAAATTGTAATTGCATACAAGCGAACTCATTATTTGGAATTCAAATGATCGTGTGTGATCCTTTATATATACATAGAGATCTTTCCTGATGCCCCATCTAAAAATTTCAGGTAGTCCTTGACTTATGACCATAACAGAGTCTAAATTCCAATTGTAAGTCATACCAGCTGTTAAGTGGTTGTTTTTTGCCAGAATTGGGAGCAAACAATAGTTTCCGGTACAAAACATCAGAAATATTGGTCATGTGACCATAGGATGCTGAAAACAGCTCTACAGGCAGACGAGTTGCTGAGAGTCCAAAACATAATTACATGACTGAGGGGGAAGGGGAACTGCCTGTATTTTATAACATGAGACTCATTTCAGAAGTATTCTATAAAACACACAAAAACAATTTGCCTCCAGAAATTATGAGTGCTCCAATACTGGACGTTTTTAAGAATAGATTGGATAACCATTTGTTTGAAATGTTATATTTGGTTCTTGCTTGAGCAGGGAGTTGGACTAGAAGACCTCCAAGGTCCCTTCCAACTCTTTTATTATGTTAAAAGTATCATGTTATCCTTTTTTATATATGATTCTTTGAATTGCTGTCCCCAAAAGAACCTATTTCATATTTACACTTACCTGCTTTAAAAAGACATGATTTTGCTGCTTTCTTATTCATAAGAAAAAAATGTTTAACATATTTTTACCAACACATATCCAATCTTTACTGCAGAACTCTTTCACACACAGCTAATGCAGTGAATCAGCAATTATTTCTCTAGTCCTTCCAAGTGTCAAAATTAATTTGGCTACCCTTGGTAATAAAATGGTTTCAAATGCCATCTTTAATCAGCAAGTAAGGATGCTCTCCTCCAATAGAGACAACCTGTCATGAAAGGTCACCAAAAAGTGACAGAAAGGAAATTACGTTTGGAATTTCAACTAAAATATTAATTTCTATTTTAAGTGTTTTCTCAATTTATGTCTAGATGTTAAAGTAAAAATTGTAACCACTCAATGGAATTCCAATTCTATACCCATAATTCTTATTAAGCGCAATCAGTTCCGAAAGAAAGTAATATTTATTACATCACTTTTACTACATTTTTCACTAATAGACAACAATTATTGCACATCACTTAACAGCTCTAGCTGACAATGGCTTTTTACAGGAAAAAAAATTGAGTAGGAACTGCAAAACCTGCATATTTGCAAACTGCTAATGAGATATCAAGGTGTTATTTTTATTGCTATAGCCTTTTGATAATGTTATGAAAGCAAGGAAACAGCTATCAAATAAACCATCAGCATTTTCAAGTATTTTTAAGCTATTTCCATACAGACAGTTTGCAATCTTGTACTTTTCAGATAAGGTTGAAAATTTAAAAAGAAATTTTGCCTAATAAAAGCTAAGCACAATAAATTTTGCTCCTATAGTTTCTTAAAAATCACTTGAGACTGATTTTTTTTCCAGCTGAATATATACTCTCCAAATGTTTCATTATCAAAGCACCCCACTATAAACTATCCATCCTTCCAGTCTTAACCCAATGTGTTGTCTACAGGCGAATAGCAATACACATACCATTCTGGTCACCTTGTTTCATTTCTGGTTCCTTGAATCTCCCCAGACTCACTCACTCACTCACTAGAAAGTTACTTAATAAATACTGCAAAGTTTTAGGGAGGATCTCCTTCATACTTCCTCCCCATCAGCAAACTAGCCAAGCTTTTCACTCCTCCCTTCACTTCTGCTCCAGATTCCACCACCCTAAATGGATTTAGAATTGCCTCTGAGGCCCCCTGATTTCCATGTATTCTCAGCTTACAACTTTTAGCAATCATTCAAAGTTACAACGACCCTGAAAAAAGTGGTTTCCAACTGATCCTCACACTTATGACCATCACATCATACCCATGTGATGATCATCTTACCAAAATTTGGAAGCTTGGCTACTGGCACATATTTATGATGATTGCAGTGTTCTGGGGTCATGTGGTTTTGCCATTTGGAACCATTCCAGTCAGGTTCCAACAACCGAAACCAATGAGGGAAAGCAGATTGTTTTAACAAATGCACGATTCACTTAACAACTGCAGTGATTCAGTTAACAACCTTAGTAAAAGGTTATGAAATTGGCAAGACTCACTTAACAACCACTCTGCTTAGTAAGGGAGATTCTGGGCCTAATTGTAAATTGAGGATTACCTGTTAAGTTACAACTCTGCCCCTCTGAGCAATGTCAAACAACTTTTGTTATTTGAAATATAGCATTTGACTTGGTAGAGCTCAGTAATCCCCAACCATGGGTAGATCAGATTCCCAAAAATGTGTAATAATTCACTGAATATGAAAGATGTTTCAAACTGGCAGCTTCATTTAGCTCACCCTAAAGGTTAATTACCTGTGTGAAGTATATGGTAAATATATTATTCTCAAATTATTTTTATTATTTACAACAAACAACATTTCTCAATTAAGCTAAAAAGGAGAAGCACATACAATCATGTGAAAAAGAAAGTACACCTTCTTTTTGTTCTATGGTTTTAAATACCAGGGCATAGTAAAAATCATTCGGTCTTTAGCAGTTCTTAAAAGTAGATAAAGACAAACTCAGATGAACAACAACACCTGACAAATTATGCCATGTCATCATTTCATATAATTCACAGAACTGCTAAGTCAGTCTGTAAAGCAGAATTTTTTCAAGAAGCTTTCTATTCACAAAACGTGAAACATTTACATTACTTTTGTACAAGGCATCAAACCAGACAATGATGTGTCCATGTCTCTAATATGAGAGAAGAAATGTACTCCTGCAATAGTTTTACACCATGTTCTGTTAGAAAATTACAACATATCTTTATATTGAACTTGTAACACAGGACACTTCAAACGAAGTTTTGTTTGTGTGTAGTTTCACAAGATGTCACACTGAGACTCTAAGTAATTTATTACCTGCCTGATTCCATCTTGCTATGACATCAATCTGAGATTTCTTTCAGTAGCATCTTTAATTAGCCAGTCCTTCCAGAAAAGCTGATTTGACCTGGACATTGTATGACAACTTAACATATTTGTTCTCATGTTAAGAAGGACAAGACCTATCTGAATTTATCAGATATTATTTTACACACATAACACTGTCACGAGATCTTTAACAATTTCCCATCCGGAATAAATACAGGGTTATAATCCTAAAGTTACAGTGTCAATTGGGACCAAAATTTCAGTCACTCCTCAATGTGGTCATAGAGCACATTACATGATCACACTGCTTAGCAAGGACAATCCTGGGAGTCCTGGTTGGTTATTGGAACCCCAATATGTGCAGCCTGCTAAGTGGAAAGTAGTGAGAGTCCCAGATAAGCAGCATGGGGATTGTCATACACAAGTAGGGAGGGCTGGTGCAGACAGCGTGTGAGTCAGGGAAGGGCCAATATCAGACACAGGGTGCTATAGGTGGTAGAAGAAGCAGGAGAAACTAAACAGAACAACTTGTGACATTCCTTGCTGACTTTTTCATTGATTGTGCTTGAGAAAGTCACTGATTATGATCATACCTCCCTCCAAAATCATAAATGCAAGCTAGTCATCAGAGTACCTGTACCACAAGTAGGTGACCAAAAAGATGATGCGATAGATGGAACACTGAACAGGAACTGTACTTCCATTTTTTTCAACTCTGCCATAACTTCAGCACCTTAAGGATCATTGAACAACTGTACATAAGCTGTACAGTTTAATATTACAAAGTGCTCTTGAAGTGCGAATTATCATTTCTTTTGTTTTATACATTTTACTTCCTTTTCACCCTCACTGCTTATCATTTATACCTTTAACACAGTTATTCACATTTTTAATTTTTATATTATTACTCAATTGTAATAATGTAATGTGCTAGTCTGTTGTTGCAACCAATAATGAATCTAGTTTTCTAACCATTCCTATAAAGTCTTACCCAAAGTTTCTGGAATGTTTCTTCGCTCCCTTGTTACATCTGATAGTCTAATAATTGTTCCTTCTTTCCGTTCAGTTTTGAACCGTAGCCGACCAGACTCTTCATCTTCTTCTTCCTCTTCATCCGATTCTTCTTTGGTCTCTTCCTGAAATTCCAGATTTTCAATAATTGCCTGTAACAGATGAAGAAAGGATAAAATTCTAATCTTACATATTTATCAGGTTTTTAAATAAAGAAAACTTTAAATTAGCGGATATCATTTATAATATGGCATACGCTGCCCACATATGGTATCTCAATGATTCTAACTCAAGACCCTTAAATGTTAATTTTACCACACAATAATAAACCACAGTTCAAAGGTGCTTTTTCCAAAAGGCAAACGGACTGTGTTTTTCCTTGAAGAGGTTTCATTTCTCATTCAAGAAGCTTCTTCACTTCAGAACTTAAGATGCTTCTTGGATGAGAAGCTAAATGTCTATAACGAAAAACAAAGTCCAGTTGCATTTTGGAAAAAGCATCTTTGGGACTTTGTATCTTGTATATGAGCTTCCAAGATATAACTCTTTAAAATCACTGCCACAAAAGTCTATACTAAAAATCAGTGTTTCATATCAAGATAGGAGAGTATTGAATTTCTTACTATGAGTTCAGGAGGATGATTGTCAGGTTGCAATATTTAAAAATAGTGTGGGGAAGTCTAAATTGTTCAAGAATTTTGCCAAACTAAAAGATATAAAAGGGAATGCTGCGTTAAAACTGAATGGCTACTTCTTTGCTGTGTTAGCAATGTTCATCAAATTCAGTGGAAAACATTAAGGAATGTCATTCTTTCCAGGCATACCATACAGGAAACATGATCAGGTAATACTACTTTACTGCAAGACTATCTTAACAGAGCATGAAAACTTCTGGGTTTTTTTCCTGCTCATTATGCAGTTACAGGCTATACCCTCTCTTATCTGACTCTTCCTGAGGCGTCCATCTCCCTTCCCCCATCTCCCAAGACCTTTCCCACATACCATTATAGTTAATGTATTTAGGATTATAGCCATAACTCTTAACAGTAGTTTGGAAATCTTTCTCACTGCTCATTTCCTGCAACCGAATAACCTCCCATAAAGCATAACAAAACAAAAATGAGTTAATAAATTTCTTGGAAGTGTGATAGAAATAACATTTGAGTGGAAGAGAATTATAGCATTTTCTATTGGATGACTTTGGCAAGATTTCTATGGTTAGTCAAAGCCTTGATATATTCTCTTACAGTTTGCATAGTATAAGCTAGTGTCTTAATAGTTAAAGGCTACATTCTTTAATTAATGAAATTAATCTGTTAGGGATGACTGAAAAAGAAAAAAACATCAGTGCTATGTATTAGTTATGCTGCCTGCAAGATATTTTTTCAAACTCTACAATTCTACTTTTAATCTACAGAGCACTGTATTTCCTGTTGCAGGAAGTGCTTCTACATGCTTAAAAGAAGAAAAGCATAGAATTTAAATACCAAGGAAATCAACTAGAACTCTAAGAAATACACTAGCCTGGATGATGAGCCCTTATTTTAAGGTGATAGAGAAAAAAATGAACTGCCTGTCAAACAATCCAGCTAAAGCTCTCACTTCTGACTTCAAAAGAAACTAAGGATGAGGAAAACCTTAAATCCAAAAATAATCCCTTCCCTCAAATACAGGCAGTGAAAGCTAAGAGTGGCAGCTAGCCTCTTGCAGAAGAGGAAAATAAAATAAATGCAACACAGAAAAATAAACTTATTGCTCAAGTAATAACTGATATTCTCATGGATGGCTACCTTAAGACACTCTAAATGTCTTGTCTCTATCTTCTAGCAAGTTTCCACCAGTTTTGAAATGTCAAGGATCAGAATTCTTTTGGAATGGAGAACACAATATACAGCATATATTAAACATCTGGCCAAGATTTAGGCTTCATCACTAGCTTCTAAGACTGTTTCTCCTTTGATGTAATAGAGAAGGAAATCAAATTGAACATGTAATGAGAAATCTCGACAGAAAACTCTGTAGAAGACTGGCTTACCAAAATTTCACTCAAGCACAACTGAACTGTTGTTATGGGAGGGTTACATCTATTTGCAAGCAACTAGGCAATGATGTCTACACTGTAAAGATAACACATGAGAACATTGTGAACAGATGAATGAAACTGTTTCAACTATATATAAGGAATGCTAGAAAGAGGTGACTTGGTTCCCACAAAGAACAAAGTGAAAAAAGATCAAGGACTTTATATCAAGCAGAAGATACTTCAATGAGGAACAGCTAGTTCTGCTCTAAAGCTAAGCAGTTTTGAATTCCTGATCACAAAGAGTAAAGAAGAGAGAAAGCATTGTGCATTTCCTTCCTGTTCCATAAGCAGTGCTTTGGACAGGGTTAAAAAAATTCAGATATGAAAACTAAATGAAAAATTGGCTAATGATTGGAGTGGGCTCTATTACTCCACTGTTATTTGTAAGGGCTGCCAAAAATGACATCAAGCAGCTGCAACACAAGTAGCATGTACACCACTCGTCTTCATATCTCAAGGTTTTCTCTGAAAGTGAGCATTCAGGAATGTTGATCATTCTGGTATACTAGTCTGCTAAAAGTTAACGTAGGGTCATAGTTTCTCTTTATAGCTACTTTTGCAATAGGAATATTGAGAAAAGCAATTCCAACGGTAAATATCAAATTGAAAATTCTATCTGAAATATGTTTTGTTTTTAATGTTTCAGCTTCTCTGCAGTACCTCTTCTGACTCATTTGGAGGTGACTGGATATCAGCAACCTCTTCTAACTCTTCTTCAGCTACATATTCTTGTTGTTCAATTACTTGATCTCCACTATAAGATTGTACATAATCTTCATCCTGAAAGAAATGCACAAGGAAGCCTTTCATTTAAACTAATTTTAATTTCTAAATATATACCTGCTTATTTATTCAGAAGGGACTGGTATAAATGCAATATTCCCAACTTGCATGCTATGGATCAACAGACTGGAAAAAAGTCATTAACTTCCATACTTCTGTAAGTTTTCTATCTCCAGCATCTTAAATCTATCTTAAATATAACTGATTTTTGCAAAAAAAATGTATCAGTGAATTAGGATTGAAATAGTGAATGATACTTAAGAGAAATTATAATTAATACTAACTGTGAAAACAACTTTATAGCTTGTTGCAACTAAAAGGATGAGAAGTTTATAATCTACATGATTATAAATGGATAAGGGTGAAATACAACACTACTTTCATATAAGTCTCCATTAAATCTAACATCACATTAAAAATTATATCCATATAATGTAACTATTTACTATTTGTATCAATAATTTAGAAGATAAACCCTCTTAAAATTTAAAAGATGACACTAGGATTACTATAATTATTGCAGTTTTTAAAACATGTGAGCTAGGAAAAATTACATCTACTTACTTGAAGGATGTATACCTTATTTCATAAAATAAAAATTGATTGCTCCTAGAGCACTTGAATGGCACAATGTGACAGTTCACATTAATTCCTTTAAAATGTAGGATTTCTGATTTTAATTAAATATTTGACTAATTTGAGAGAAATGCAATATCTTTATTTTCTATGAAATGTACTTTCCATTAATTATTTATGTCTTATGCATCTAAGAATAATATGCATTTTATTATGTGATTTAGTCTTTAAAGCAAAGATAAGGGACCAATAAATCCATTTAGATTTGCTAGGGTTTTTCTTTCATTTAAAAATACTTCTAATAAATAGCAATAAATCTATTCTCATTCCAACTCAGAGCAATGAACACAAAAAACACTGAAACTGAAACAAATTACATATGTGACATGTTCTAAAGCAAACTCAAATCTCTTTATTCAGGTTTAGACAGTTCTCAATTACAAAAAAAGGGAGGGTGGAAATGAGTGAGCAGAACATCAATCACTATGGAATATTAGCACCTTAAAGATGTCTTTAGCAGGTCAATAATCTTTTCACCTTAGAAGGACTTTATCAGATCTTGTCTAAAGCCTGGATAAAAGCTTTTGCATTAAGTACTTCTAACAATTGGCACTGTGTCTCCACCACACAAAGCTGTTTTCTTCCTTAAGGATACAATCTTCAAGGTCATGATTCTCAACTGCCTTCCAGAATGACAAAAGAGCATTACCTGCAGCCAAACAAGCTGTCAACACAAACTTTGTCACAGCCTAGATAAAGAAACTGGCAGACAGTGATAATAGGTCTAATTTTGCTCTGGTCCCAAGGGAGGTAAACAGATTTCAAATCAGTCTAAAAACCTAAGCATGTGTAGCAATGTTATCTCAAAAACTAAAATAGGAAGAAAAAAACTCACTGGAAATTCATCTAGAGGTTCATTGATTTCAAGATCCAGCACTTCATCATTATAAATCTCTTCTTCACCCTGATCTTCCCCATATTCTATTTGGTCTTCTGTCAACTCAGCTTCCTGGCCTTCATATTGTTCTTCTGAATACTCCTCTGCATAGTCTTCAAGAATATCTGATTTGTCATAACAAATTTCATCTTCCCCTTGTTCATACTCCAAGTCTTGTTCAATAGATATGTCATTAGCATTCTCAGAGAGCTCAAAGGATGTAACCACGCTAGATGCAGCATTAAGACTCACAGTGACTTCTTGAGAACTACAATATAGCAAAAAAAAAGTTTTTAATTTAAATCAATACATTATTACTATTCAAGGATTTTGCATGGAATGCAACCATGTCCACATTAACTAGACAAAAATTAATTAATGCATCAATTCGATTTCATGCAATAAAGTCATAATATGCATACTTATATGGTTTCACCAATTGAGGGCTATTTGACCAAAGGGATCAAACCAACCTTATGTGCTAACAAGTTGGCAAGCCAGGCATAAAGTGTGGGATTACTGAGCAAGCTGTATTCAGTTTTAAATCCCAGATTAACAAATATACACAGAAGGAGATCAGCATCTGTTTTTCACTTAATGCAACATTAGTTACCTATTATACTAGCTACATTAATACTACTGAGTACCAACGCTTTAGAATTTTAGGTTGCTGTAATGCAATATTTTTTAAAATGGTGTATTTGAATATACTTCAATATGCTAGAATTTGCCTTTAAACCTTACAAGCATCAACATCAATAATGTTCAATCTGAATTATGTCAATAGCTTCTAACAAAAATCTGAGAAACAATCATAGGTTTTATGATAAAAATTTCCATAAAAACCTATCAATTCAGGAAATTAAAAAAGAATTCTTATTTTTTGTTCATTGTTGTTATTGTTCAGTTGCTAAGTCGTGTGCAACTCTTTGTGATCCCATGGCCTCTCTGTCCCTCACAGCCTCCCGCAATCTGCCCAAACTCCTGCCTGCTGCATTGGTGACACCCTCCAGTCATCTTATCCTCTGCCATCCTCTTCTCTTTTGGCCTCCCATCTTTCCCAGCATCACAACCTTTTCTAATGAGTCATCTCTTCTCATTAGGTGGCCAAAATATCTGAGTCTCAGCTTCATAATTTGTCCCTCTAATGAACAGTCAGGGTAGATTTCTTCCAGGACTAACTGATTTTATCTCCTTGCAGTCCAAAGGACTCTCAAGTGTCTTCCCCAGCACCACAACTCAAAGACATTGATTCTTCAATGTTCAGTCTCCTTTATAGTTCAACTTTCACAGCCATACATTGCAGCTGGGAAAATCAAGGCATTTACTATATGAATATTTGTTGACAAAGTGATATCTTTGTTTTTTGATAAGCAGTCTAGGTTTGTCATAGCTTTCCTCCCAAGGAACAAGCAATTTCCTGGCTACAGTCACCATCTGCAGTAATTTGGGAGCCCAAGAAAATGAAGTCTGTCACTGCTTCTATTTCTTCCCCTTCTATTTGCCAAGAAGGAATGGGACAGGATGCCATGATTAGTTTTTTTAATGTTGAGCTTCAATCAAACTTTTGCACTCTCCTCTTTCACTCTAATCAAGATATTCTTTAGTTTCTCTTCACTTTCTGCAATTAGGGTGGTATCATCTGCATATCTGATGTTGTTGATATTTCTTCCAGCAAATTTAATTCTGGCTTGTGATTTTTCCAGCCCAGCATTTGGCATGAGGTACTCTGCATACAAGTTAAATAAGCAGGGTGACAGTATGCAGTAGTTTGTTGTGATCCACACAGTCAAAGATATTAGCAGAGTCAACGAAGCAGAAGTAGACATTTTTCTGGAACTCTCTTGCTTTTTCCATAATCCAGCGAATGTTGGCGATTTGATCTCTACTTCTTCTGCCTCGTTGAAACCCAGTTTGTACTTCTGGTAGTTCTCAGTTCATATACTGTTGAAGCCTAGACTGTAGGAATTTGAGCATAACCTTGCTAGCGTGTGAGATAAGCACAATTGTGTGATAGTTTGAGCACTCTTTGACGTTGGGATTGGAATGTAAGTTGACCTTTTCCAATCCTGTGGCCATTGTTGGGTTTTCCATATTTGTTGGCATATTGAATGCAGCACTTTAACAGTCACATCTTTTAAGTTTTTCAATAGCTCAGTTGGAATACCATCACCTCAACTAACTTTGTTGTTAATAATGCTTTCTAAGGTCCGCTTGACTTCGCATTCCAGGATATCTGGCTCAAGATCAGCAATCACAGCCACAGCTATTGTAAATATCAGGGACCTTCAGGTCTTTTTTGTATAGTTCTTCTGTGTATTCCTGCCACATCTTCTTAATTTCCTCTGCTTCTGTTGGGTCCCTGCCATTTTTGTCTTTTATCATGCCCATCTTTGCTTGGAATGATCCCTTGATCTCACTGATTTTCCTGAAG
>JANHFO010002703.1:70956-82160 GCA_032468095.1 Pareas carinatus
TCTGTTCTGGTATACTATAGTTTAAAAGATCTGGTGCAGAGATGGTTGCGATGCTTCCTTCTGCTTATAGCAGAATCATTCCGGATGTGGAGCTTCTGCCAGATCTGCCTGGGGAGCTCTCACCTTTCAGCCCCAGGAATAAACTCAGGGGTCCTAGGGGAGCTCTACCCAGATCTGGCTGCTCACCTTTCCCTCTTCTTCCGGGGGAAAGGTTTTTCCACCGCTTGACAGCTGATTTTCGGCTGTCAAAGCGGCTAATGCGATCGCGGGGCTGGCGGACCCGAAAAGTTCATCTTACAGCATCTGCGGAGCCACCGGAAGTCTGAATTATCAACATTCTCAGAGCCACAGAATTTTTAGAGATACATGGAAAATAAGTGGAATCGAATATCCTGAAAAAAGGGTATGGATTGCCCCAAACAGGAGTATTCTTCATAATTGTGCTTTACAGTTAGTCTTATGACCACAATTGGGACCAGAATCTTAGCTGTTGATCGAAGCAGGCAAGACATCACATGACTCGACTTCCCAATTGCAATTGTTAAATGGTCTCACAGGTTCTTAAGCAGAGTCTCAGATTAGGAGCATTAGGTGCCTCACTGGGGTGAAGGGAACCTTGAGAGACTTGGGATAGACTGTGGGGGATTTCTGCACTATGCTGCAAAGTTGCTATGGCCTGGGAAGTCTTGGTCTGCTCCCTGGTCCACCAGTACATGCAAAGTACTCTACCTACCTTTGCCATTTTTTCTAGCTATTGTCAGGCACTCCCAAGCTGTCGAAGCTATGGCCTTATAACTGAGGCTGACTCATGCCTTTCTTTCTTTGGAAACCTCCTTCCCCAAATTGTGCAAGTTGGAAGACCCAGGCACCCTGTTATGCTTTCTAGCCCATAGAAACTTTGCATGCCCAGGTGGACCAAGTGTGTGGCTGCCATGAAAAAGAGAGATAAGTGGGTAGAAAGGGTTGCAGTGTCCCTATGATTGAAAGGGCAAGTAGATTACCAAGCACCTAAATTTTCATCCTGTGACCTCTGGAGCTCTGAAATTTTGAGTATAGGTCATAAATTCCTTCATTCAGCACCATCATAATTTCAAACGGCCATTGAATGAATGGTTACAAATTGTAGATTATTTGTGTAATGTATTGAGATATTGTCCTAAAGAAGTTGAAGCCTATAGGCCCAGACTTGCTGTCTCCAGGGATCCCATGGGAAAATCCTCAATTGCCTATTGGCTGCCTCCTAGAGGTCAAACTGTATATAAGCTCGTTGTGCAGCAGAATTGCTGCGCTTTCGCATGTGTTCCTGCTTGCTGTAAGACATGCCTGTGCATCGCTCCAATAAACCTGTGTTTTGTTCTACAACTGGTGTCCTCCATGCCTCAAAACCAAGAACATAACAATTTGCATTTTAATAATTAAAATATTGAATTGGCCTGAATGTTTCTAAGCAGTGCATAGTGAAAGCAGAAGTATGCAGTATGCCAGTACAAAAATATTATTTAAAACAGTACACAATCATTGCTAACACCAGTCAAGCTCTATTTTGTGACTGTCTGCTTAACTTCCCTGGTCCAGGCACTCACCGAGCATGCCCAGCTCCTCCTGATATAATCTGTTATTTCATATGGTAGGTACAAAAGATACCTTAGGATCTGGGCCTCAGTTTTCACATTTTTGTACCACAGTAGATTTGGCAAGGGTGATATTCAAGATATTTATAGTTAAATCTATCTGAGAGAGGAAATTAACTCTTATTTAAAATGATGAATCCACACAGTGTGAGTCCCTTGTTTCCCTTTGGGGAACCTTGCACATTTCTGCTTAGCAATGGCTTATTGCATTTATCATTTACTGCATTGACACATCCCACAGTGAATATTTTATCACATTGCTTCTATAAGGCAAACTGGATTGACATGGGCTAGAGAGATAAAATGAGTTCTCTCTCTCTCTCTCTCTCGGAGAGGGAGAGGGAGAGGGAGAAAACTGGCTCTTTGAATGAATTCTTTGTATGTGTGTGAAAATTCTATTTTGAAACTGGAATTATTTTGATGTGTTCCTTTATGATGTTGAGCTGTTGGTGAATTTGCAACCCAACTGACTGGCTGCTTTTATATGGAAATGTATCAACATCCTGTGAAGTGTGCATTTTCTTCAAGCAATTCCTGTAAAGGAAGACGGTATTGGGAGACAAAATATTTTATTGAAATATTTCATGTTTTCACAAGGCTGTGATCTTTTCTCTTATTTCAACCTTATATATGTGGAGACACTTTTAACTTTCCATGCGTATCCAGTGGCAACTTTGTAACCGGCACCCATAAAACACTATCAGATTTCCCATGTGCTCTAAAACCTCAATAGCTTATTTTAATATATATCTTCAATATATCTTAATCCAGGATCAGTGCATTGAGATGTCACTAAACAATCTAGATCAGCGTCTTTTCCAGTAGTAAAGGAAATAACTCCAAAAGAGCTTAGAATGTATAAAACTTAGCATAGCCACAGTAAGTCTTGCAATCTTCCATACCCATTTATGTTTACTGCAAATATTTGTATTGTCAACTTTCCCAGACACTTTCTTACAGTTGCCCTTCAAAAGGTGGGAAATATTGTTCCTGGTACTGTCTGTATTTCAAATCCACAGGATGACTTTGGCTGATGCTATATATGAATGGAAGGTGAGGGAGATTGCAAATATCTTAGTAATACTTTTTTTAAAAATGCTGCTACTGTTACTAATTGCAAATTCTTGTTCAGTCCTTCAATCACTTCCAATTGCTTGCAACCTGATGAATATAATACCACCCAGTTGTCTGCCAGTAACTGTTTCTTTGAGTTGCAAGTTCATTCCTCAGTTAAAATGTCTAACCTTGCATTTGATTGTCTTTGTAAGCATCAGAGTCTTCCCCAACGGTTCTTATCTTTTAGTATGTGTCCCAAATGTCTTAGCTTTAGTTTTGTTATTGGCATATCTAGTGAGGAGTTTGGTTTTATTTCAGTAATAGTGAATGATTTGTTTTTCATTTGTTCGACGTTATTGTCAACAATCTTCTTCAGCACAACAACTCAAGTCATCCACTTTTCTTTATTCAGTCTTTCTGATGGTCCAGCTTCCATAGCTATATGTTACAACTGGGAAAACCATAGTGTTGAGAAATATAAATCTATTGTCAGTGTGGTGTCTCTGCAGTTCAATATTTTGTCTAGATTTGTCAGTCTTTTCCCTCAAAGTAGCAGATGTACCATTATTTCATGGCTAGTCATTTGAACACTTGAGCCCAGAAATATAAAGTCTGTTTCTACTTCAAATTCTTCATCAAGTTAAGTGTTGACATGTGGGTCAAAGGTGACACTCCACAACATTTTGAGTGATATGGTAGTATTCACCAACATGTAATGCTGGTCCTAAATATTTTTTAAAATATTTAATCAGGAGATTGTATTTTGTACTCTGTTCTTTCATTTTCAGCAATATACTCCTTAAGACTTTCATACATTCAGTTTGTTTGTTTATATTCTTTGAATCAATTTTAATTTTGATTTCTATTTTCTCCAATCCAGTATTTTTCATGATATATTCTGCATATAACATAAATAAATAAGGTGACAGTATTCAGCCTTGAAGCACTGCCAGTTCTGGCCCATTCATTTGCTCTACAATTCATCTGAATTTGCTTCCTGGTCATTGCCTAACTTCTTCAAAAAGTAGATATGGTAGTCTGTATACTTTTACAAACTATCCATAATCTGCTGTAGTCTACATAGTCAAGAGCCTTATATGATAAACAAAGTAAACTGTCATGTTTTTGAAATTTCTTCCCTTTCCCAATTTTCCATTGGAATAAGCAAAGTGGATGCCTTGATCTCTTCTGGATCCTACTCATACACCCAGCAACCTTTGTTCTGTCTATTGTTCAAATGTGGATTGCAAAATCTTGAGCATTCTCTTTCTAGCATGGGATATAAGTGCAACTGTTGTTTAGGATTGCCTTTTTTATATGAGATTTTTTTATTACAACAAACAAATACATCACACATTCCAATCAGCATCCACCTATAGGGTGACTTGCTTACTTTTTGACATAGTGTGATATGTGAATCTAAACATTGCGATTAGTAAACCATGATTTTAAAGTTAAAATAAAAAATATAACGTTTTTAAAATGAATAATATTCATAGGTGTGCAGAATTTAGATCTGAAGCAGGAATGGTCCTTTGGATCTAGCATGGACTCTCACTGAATTTGTTGCTGGCTCTTTAGAGCAGTGGTGCTATTTCCTGGTCTTGGGCAGCAACCATGCAGTCCCAGAAAAAAATGCATGCTTATATTTTAATTTTTAATTCATTATTATTTAAATTGTGAGGTTGACCACCTCCATGGCAATATTTATAAATGTAGTTGATTAAAGACAGAACCAAAAAACTCAAAAAGGCTCAACTCCTATCCTATTCCAGAGCAACAAACTCTTGAAAGACATGTAAGAAGACTGCCAAAAAATTAAGAAAACAAAACCAATGAATATATCAATACAGTATTTTGATAAAACAAATTTTCTCAAAGAAGAACTGTTAAATTTCTGGGCTGGGGCTGCCAAACCAACCGGTTGAGTTCAGGGCTCTATATATGGACTGTCAGTCTATATGTACTTGCTCAAATCTTGCTTTACTTATCTACAGTGCTGAATTTCTCAATAGAAGTACTCACTTCATCACATGTTTTGAAAATCCCTAAAGTCTAACTCAAACCAGCAAGACTACCGTTTCCTCAGCAGCATTTTGTCAGCCATTTTCCATCTTTTTTAGCTCGAGGACATTGGCGTTCTCTGTCAGGAATATAGGATTTTGGGTTTGCAGTAAAAGTCAGTATAAAATACAGAATTCTTTCTCTAAAGCTTACATGTTCTGCTGTGAAGGAAGCCTGTGTCTTGGATCCGCAGCCCTTCAGCAACGGTGTCTGCCATCCTATAACTCTTTACTGACTGTAAACCTCAATGAACTCAAAATGCCAACTTCTGAAGGAAGTGGCTTGAATTATTCTGTAAGAGTACAACAGAGGCTGCCTTCCTATATCACCTAGAAAGGTCCCCTGTTTCTATCTTTGTAAGCCTTTTGATTCTAGCAGAGATCACCCACTTGCTCAGGAAGAATTGCCTGGGGGAGAACCCAGAACACTGTTTCTATATATGTATAATCTCCAGCATCAGGATTGTGATGTAGGAGGAAAGTGTTAAAAAAAGTAAATACATTC
Organism: Pareas carinatus; assembly: GCA_032468095.1. Lineage (NCBI taxonomy): Eukaryota > Metazoa > Chordata > Lepidosauria > Squamata > Pareidae > Pareas > Pareas carinatus. The sequence continues at coordinate 76,212 of JANHFO010002703.1, forward strand.
AGGTTATTAATCTGCTGTCTTGAAAAGAAAAGCAACCCCCTTCGGTACTTTAAGGGAGGAGGCCAATAGCACAACAGTTAATTAAAACTCACGCAAATGGAAGCTTTTTATAGCTACCTCCTTCCATAAATCACCTGCTTCCTGTGCTTGGGAGGCTGCCAGTTTCAAATCCAAGAAATTTTTGGCATTGCAAAAATCAGAAAAGGCATATTTTATAACTCTCAGAACTACCTGGAACTTTAATGGAGATACTGTTCTAATTACTATGCCAATGCAATTGATTGGCTGGGTGTGGGTGTAGGTGGAGAAGTATTGTACTATATGACAATTTCAAAACACTATAGTGTCAATTCGTGAATTTTGACTCTATACAAGAACACCTCTATGACTCGCTCTATTGTTTAGAAAAGAACAAAGCAATCTTTTTACTTGTCTATTTTCAGAAACATGGAAGATTGCATCTTTACTCTAACCGTGGAGATTTCGGCTGTTTGTTCATTTCTATATTTATTCAATTTGCACATCACCAAATCTTTCCAAACTCATTGCTGCTGACAGAAATAACTGTAAAGACAGCCATAGTACAACAAACAATGTGAAAATATAAAATCTTAAGGTAAGAATGATAAACAATGAAACACATTAAACAATGCAACACTAAAAAAATCCACAAATAACCAACAATAGTGAATCCATGGAAACAGCCTAATAGCACAAATTAGATTAATAAATATGCCCCAACTATAAACAACACCATGATGAAATTACACAATCGCAACAGCAATCTTCCTATTATCTACAAGAAAGCCCTGTCCTATCAAAGGATCCAATAGCAATAGTTGCGTGTAAAAGAGGAGAGCATTTCCCGGATATTTTCTTAGGGGAGGTTCCTGTAAAGGGAGTCCGTGAGTCCTGATAGAAGATGCAGCACGGCAGGACAGGAACTGCGGTTCCAAGGGCCCCTTGTCCACAGGGACACCGTCTCGGCTCATACCGTATTTTTCTTCTATTATGCCTCTAAAACTGCTGCGGGAATTATTATGCAGCACGCTAAGGTTAATGTTTTGTGCTCTGGGATTTTGTGGGTGGTTCATTGATATCAATATTTTGCTGATTCAAAATTGTCCTCTACAAGAAGAGAACTCAAACCTGGAAGGGAAAAGACTAGCTTAAACCAAAGGGCCGAAATGTCAATCTCTGCCCCCGTTTCGATCTTGGCTAGTCCTGCCTCCCTCCTCAAGTGCTACATTTGCGATGCTGTGAGCTACCTGAAATATGACTCCTAGGGATTTGGATCGCACCCTTTCCAAAGGATTAAAAGAAGAGTAAGGTCCCAGCTGAGCACCAAAGTGTGGTTGTGTTTATAGTTCCCACAACCACAACCCTGGGAGGTGGGTTGGTTTGAGAGAGAGAGAGAGAGACTCCAAATCACTCAGCTGTCTATCATGACCAAGGCAGGACTCACTTGCCCCTTGCTTTCTAGCCCAGTGCTTTAACCATTAGACCAAACTGTCTCCCTTATATTCTTATCAAGCTTAGTATCATCCCTCGTCCAGTGCACCATTAATGTTATTTTATGAGATTCTATAGTTTAAGAAGCCCTAAAACTCTTAATATTTTTCTACTGCCTTTTGGTAATATTTAAATCAGATCAAATCATCTTTGTCTGAGAATTATTATAAATCTTTCATCAAATCTTGCATGACAGAGATTTATCAATTTTATTGTATTGACAACATGGAACATTAGATAACTTAGGACAAATTGCTACTCGTAAATATCCAGTTTCATGAGAAAGACTAAAAAGACTTAAAAATACTTAGTACCATATTGAATTTTTATCTCCTTAATTATCATGTCATCCACACTTCACTTAACTAGCTTTCTAATCACATCATAAACGTGATCGTTTCTACTTTTTTTCCTTACCCAGTGTCTTTTATTTGAAAGTTATATGAACACAAACATAGTAAAGTAGAAATGATAGAACAAATGCAGGATTAAACACTTTCTTTTCTCCCCTCCCCTCCCCCTTTCCCTCCACCCACACTCTCACTCCATCCCTCTTCCCCCTCCCCCCAGACTTCCCAGAGCACAAAACATCTTGCAATCCTAAGCTAAATTATACTACTAATCTAATAAGAAAACCGATTGTTTCTACTTTTGTGACCAAGTTATATCACCAACATTCCCACAATCCCTTTAGGAAATGTAATAAGATGCGAGAATGACTTTTGGGGCGGGAAGAAGAGAAGCTGCTCAGAGAAGGATCGGGCAAGATGGGGGGGGACCTGCAGCTGCAACCAAGGGCAGAAACCGAGGGTCAGAAAGGCCCCTCCCTGACTTTTCGCGACGAGGAAAGAGTCGGCGGGAGATTTGAACTTTCAGACTTGCAAAATTCTATTAAGGGAGCATCGCAATAAAGCAGAATTGGCTCCCCTGGTTGTGTCTCCCATCTGGATCACCAGGGAGAAGATCAGCCTGACAACTTTCTTCTTGACAAATAACTGGGCTTTCTGGGGGGGAAACTCGTTGTTTGCAACAACATTTAAATAATCTCTTTTTTGTGGTTCAATTTGTCACCTGCTCTAGAATATTCCCTACAAGTGTCCAATTGTGCCACTAATATTTTCTCAATATGTGCAATATTTCATCAGTATATGATTGACAATTTTAAAGAAATATTACTCGTTCCCTTGTGAAGATAATGGCAACTCCTGTCCTCCTCATGGAGCCTATGTGCAAGTGAGAGAAGTGTAGAAGAGAGATTGTGATGTAGTGGAACTCGTGAGGTTTTGTGCTTTTAAAACTCCTGGATGTTTCAATACTAGTTTCATCCCTTTCAGGAGAAGAATGAGTTTTGAGTGATCCGATCATTGATTGGGTTTCGGAAGGCCATCATGTCACAGCCCTAGTCCTTCTCTTCATGGTCAAGTGGCGGGGTGGACTAAATGAACCCTCGAGGTCCCTTTCAAGGATAAAATGCCTAAAAGTTTTATCTGAGTGATTGAGTCTGGCTAGATGATCACACGAGGTCCCTTTAAAAAGTAAAAAATTGACATGTTTTATTCAAGCAGTTGGGATTTGGCTAGATGACCATATGAGGGTCCTTTGGGCTAGATGAACATACTCTCTTCCTTTAAATAGTAAAAATTCAATACATTTTATCGAAGTGGTTGGGGTTTGGCTAGATGACCACGCAAGGTCCTTTTAAAAAGTAAAAATCTGAGACCTCTGGTTTCCTGTTCTTGCCGAACAGAGTGAAGCAGTCAGGTCTCTGGCTACATCAATTTAAGCAGCAAGAATAAAAAAAAGTAAAAGTACTTTTTTTTCTGTTTGTCACCTGCTCTAGAATGGTCCCTACAAGTGACCAATTGTGCCACTTACATTTTCTCAATATATACAATATTTTGTCAGTATATATTGAATTTTTTTAAAATATTTTTTGTTCATTCATGAAGAAAATGGCAACACCTGTTCTCCTAATGAAGCATACATGCAAGTTACAGAATTGTAGAAGAAAGACTCTAATGTTGTCTAACTCATGAAGTTTTGTGCTTTTAAAATTCCTGAATGCTTCCATACTAGTTTCATCCCTTTCTGGAGAAGAACGAGTTTTGGAATATTTCCCCATTTGAAATGTACTTGGACCCGAATGGAGAGAGAGCAGCAGATCTGTCCATTAAGGCCTTATTGGTTCTCCCCAAGGAGGATCCCAGGAAAGAGACTCTTGGGTATTTTATAAGACAGAGACTTGTGATCGAAGAAGATGCTCCTTCGAGGCTAAAGCTGCTCAACAAGGTAGGAGAAAGTTTTGTCTCTCCTCTCTGTTTTACTAAGCCTCTGTTTTCCATTTCAAAGGGGCTCAGCCCAGTCCCCGAGGTGGCCGACCATCACCGAGCATCGAATCTGGGAAGAGTTTCCGGACTGTTTTCTCAGACCGCTCAGGAGGCTGGAGGAAGAGGGAGGGAGGTGTGCTTAGAAGGGCATGAGGAGGGACCCCCTGGTTGCCGCTGGATTCTCCCATCTCTTCTCGGCTTCCTCCCTCCCTCCAGGCTTTATTCAGGAGAAAAGACCTTTGTTGCAACATTAGATGCCAAAAGCAAAAGTGAAGAACTACGTGAGGAATCTGCTCACAGCTGTATCTCCTGCCCGTGTTTGGAACGAGTCAGATGTGTCCTATTTACTTGAGGCTACTTGGCTAATGTTCCCTGTCTACCTCTGTTTTCCATGAATGAGGATTTCTAATACATTTTCCTTGGCATTCCTGTTTCTTCTCCTTAGTTCCTGCCTCAGTCCAGATGTGGGGAAAACTGTCCTCCGGGGTTTGTCCAGAGGGCCCGAGAAGGAGAGCCCGTCTGCTGCTACGATTGCGTTCTTTGTCCGGAGGGGACTGTCTCCCCCCAGGAAGGTGGGTGGCTGGGAAGGAAACGGGGGGCTTGGTTCGAATGGATCCGCCCGGAGCGTTTCCTTGGGGTGGCCGGTTGGAGTAGAGACGGAAGCCGCCCTCTTTCCTGGTTTGTTTCCAGCCTGCCCAATTCCTTCTCCAAAGGGGGGAAATGACGGAAAAAGGACTCTGAGGAGCGACTGGGTAGAGACGGGACGGGGGGGAAAGAATCACTACGGCAGTGGAAAATCTCTCTTCGGCTTCCGACTTTGGATGTGTCCTGATAAACTGGCCTTTCTGGGGGAACCTGAGCTCTTTCACCTGATGAATTGTCTTAGGTCCTCCTCATGAAAGGATTGCAGGTAGGCCTCGACCTGCAACAGCTCATTTAGTGACTGTTCAAAGTTACAACGGCACTGAAAAAAGTGAATTTTGGCCGTTTTTCACCCTTGCCACCACTGATGCATTCCTATGGTCACGCAATCCAAAGTGAAGTCCTTGGCACCCGACTCCTGTCTAGGCCCATTTTGGTGCCCCTGGGACACGTGACCCCCTCTGTGACCTCCTGGCAAGCAGCGTCAATGGGGAAGACAGATTCACTTAACGACCGTGTCGCTCACTGAGCAATTTCAGGGATTCACTCAAGAGTTGTTGCAAAAAAAATCATGAGTCAAAATTGACCTATTCTGTCTCACTTGGCAACATTAATTTTGGGCTCCATTGCAATCATAAATTGAGGACTTCCTGCATTGCAATGGGCTCTCCATGCCCCCCTCCTTGAGGGTCCCTGGTCCAGAGTAAGGTGGGGCAGGTGGTTCTGGGTGCCCCTCACAAACGGCCATATCGCCTCTGATTCTCGGTGCCCAATCCAGATACTTCTTCCTAGGAGAAGAAGCTTCCTCTGCCAGCCAACTCCATTTCCCTGGAGAGAAATCCTCCAAGTCCGGGAGATCAGGAAGTGCCCTGTGAATCAGGACTCAGGAGGTCTGCCTAGGGAGAGGATCCGATCCCTTATTTCCCTCTATCAATGTCTGTTTCTGCGAAGATTCTGTACATTGCATAGGAAACAATGGACATCCTAAGACCTCCTCCAATTTCATAGATTGAGCTATCTATCTTTATATATACTTAAAGGGAGGGATGTTAAAGAAATGCTGCTTTTTGCTTTTCTCAGATACGAAAAAATGCACCAAGTGTCCAGAGGATAAATATCCAAATGAGGACAGAGTCCAGTGTATCCCCAAAGTTATCACCTTTCTGTCTTATGACGAACATCTGGGCATCATCCTGGTCTCTTTTGCCCTCCTCTTCTTCCTAACCACAGGCCTTGTTTTAATCCTCTTCATTAAATACCGAGAAACCCCCCTCGTCAAAGCCAACAACCGGGACCTCTCCTACATCCTCCTGGTCTCCCTCCTGCTTTGCTTCTTGTCCTCTTTTCTCTTCATCGGTCAACCGAGGAAAGCCACCTGCCTTCTCCGACAGACGGTTTTCAGCATCATCTTCTCAGTGGCCGTTTCTTCTCTCTTGGCCAAAACCATCACGGTGGTGCTGGCCTTCCT
>JANHFO010002703.1:82596-95413 GCA_032468095.1 Pareas carinatus
TATCTATCTATCTATCTATCTATCTATCTATCTATCTATCTATCTATCTATCTATCTATCTATCTATCATGTCTATCTGTCCATCCTCTGTCTGTCTGTCCGTCCGTCCGTCCGTCCGTCCATCCATCCATCCATCCATCCATCCATCCATCCATCCATCTATCTATCATGTTAAATGTCAGCAACTTCATTATTGAATTAAACAATTCTGGGTTGAGAGGAGACAAGGAAGCTCATAGATCATCACTGCATGACTTTGCAATTGCGTAAAATAAACAACTATTGGGAAAGCATCTGCGATGGCTCATTATCAAAGTGAGTAACCAAAACCTATAATAAAAAGGGGAAAAAGGGATGATAAAGTATAGTAAGACCTTGATAAGACAGATATTGTGGGAATACGAAGAGGGGGAAAGAAGAGCCATCTATTTAAACCAGGATGTCATTAAATCAGAAAGAAGCTGTTAATCTTTGTCTTAAACTGTTGTCCTAACACCCCTACAGGGGAGGTAGTAGTACTAAAAATGTAAAGGTGAAGGTTCTGCCCGCACTCGTCTCCGTTTCAAAGCCGAAGAGCCAGCACTGTCCGGAGACGTCTTCGTGGTCATGTGATCGGCAGGACTAAACGCCTGAGGCGCACGGAGCGCCGTTCTCTTCCCACCGAAGTGTTCCCTATTTTTCTACTTCCATTTTTACATGCTTTCGAACTGCTAGGTTGCCAGAAGCTGGGGCGAGTAACGGAGGCTTACTCCGTTACGTGGCACTAGGGATTCAACCTGCCGACCTTCTGATCAACAAGCTCGGCGTCTTTATGAGCCCCAGTCAATGTCTATGGAGATTCTCAATCGTCCAGGTTGCGGTTGTCCCAAAGGTACTTGTCAAAAGGCAACTGGGACTTCCTTGTTTGTTTTTTTCTTGAAAATGTTTCACTTCTCATCCAAGAAGCTTCTTCAGAAAAGAAGTGAAACTTTTTAGAGAAAAAGCTAAGAAAAAGTTCAGTTGCCTTTTGAAAAGGCAACTTTGTGTTGTTACTGTAAATGCCATTAATCATTTCAGGGGGAGACGCGTATAAATCTTAAACATCACGTACCTCTGCTTTTCTCGAATTTGTCACTTAAAAGACGTGTGGACATCACGTCCCCCAATTCCCCAGTCAGTGTTCATTAAACTCTGTTTGCTGCCCTACTCTGACTTTTTTTCATCCCAACCATTCTAAGATAACTATGTCCGTTAACTATGGAGTTAAAATATCAAGTGCTGTCCTTGAGTCAGTACAAAATAATGCTGGCGTAAAATGTGCTATCTGCGTTGCAAATCTCTACCGTGTAGCCTGTGTTGCAAGTCAGATGGTGAACGGTGTCCTGATTTGTGTACTGTGTCCAATATAACAAGTAGGTTATTGGGCTTTCTCCTCCGCTGTCCCCTTTCATCCTGTCACTATCAGTAGTGAAAACATTCATCCATCAGGGAACTGCAGGACAAATGAGATGAGTCTGTTTCGGAATCCGAAATGGGCCTGTCTAAGCCTTTGTTTTTTTAAGCATCTGGCAGTTGATATATTTTTTTTTTAGCCAGAAATCACCGCGGTGGCTGCCTGCCTCTGTGAAAGGAATTTTATTGGGGGTGTGTGTTATCTTTTACTTTGTTTGCCCCACACCCTATTCGATCATCTCCCAAGTTCAAATTTTGTGAAATAGGGAAGTGTGTGGGGAGACACCAGAGCAAAAATAGCTGGAGAAGGAAGAGGCAGGTCTGCCTCGATTGTGCAACCGGTGAACTTGTGCAAAGGGAGAACTGAAACCGACTATCTGCTAAGCAATCAACCACATCTCTTACTTGAGGAACAGAACCTGATTGAAAATGGTGAAGACGAGGAGATTGGCCAATAAGCACAAGTGCATCCCTTTTCTTTCTCAAATAAAATAGTGAAGCTCTGCTGTTTTCTCCTCTTCGTTGATCCATAAAGCATAAAACAGGACATGGGCATGAAACTCATGAAAAAAACTACTGATGGAGAGGGCTAAAGCTGACAGAGAAAGGACTATGTTGAAGGCTGACCAGTGAGGAGAGGGAAAGATTACATCAAATGCACTTCTGACTATCCAGCTGGTCACCAGAGTCAAAATGAAGCAGGAAACGCAACCTTTCAACTATTTAACAGGTGTTGAGAACATAAGCCAAGCTCACTCATGGGTTGAGATTGAGATGAACAGCCCAGTTGGAGAAAAAGCAGAAAGCTATTTTGGGACTAGATTGTCCCAGGCCAAGAGGGGCATTCACACACCCAAAAGTTCATATTTAACAATCTATGCAGTTAAAAGCCTTCATAACGGTTTGAGAAGATCGCAAGAGAAGCTCCTTTGTTACCGAAGTTCAGGCAAGACCAACCTCAAGAGAAGGATGGTGGAAAGCGAGCTTTATATTCTCTTGCAATAGTTCCATCCTTCTCTATTGCTTACACAAGGGGAACAGAGACACTCGGTTTGTGGTGGTGTTGTGGTTAAGGTTGTGGTGTTGTGGTTAAGGTATCAGCCTATAGATCAGAAGACCATGGGTTCTAGTCCCATCTTAGGCATAGACCCAACTGGATGACCCTGGGACAGTCACGCTCTTAGCCTTAGGAAGGAGAAGATGGAAAATCACTTTAGTAATCTTGTCAAGAAAATTACAGGGACTTGTCCAGACAATTGACGAGAGTCAAGAGTCAACACTGACTGGCAATCGCCAAGCGTTCTCTGTACTGAAAGGATAAGTTATCAGTTAATTATGCTGCATAGATGTATACACAATGACACGAGCAATCTTTCCTGATTCTTCCGGCCCTGAATTTGAAAGAATCTTGACATACCAGAATTTTTTTTTTTAAGTTCTCAAAGTCTAACTTTATCTGATCACTTCAGTAAAGAGGATAATCTTTGTGAGTTCCCGTCTCTCACTGATCTAAGCCGCTTACGTTAAAAGATCCCCTGGTCCTTCCCCTTCTCCTTTAGTTTCCCCTTATCTTCTCTTTTTATATCTTTTTTTTAGTGATTTCAAAGTCTTGATCGCTTGTCCTGAAGCCAGAGCTTGGTTCATTAAATTGCGCAATGACAATATTAATCAAACGGAGGTGGGGCTATCAGATCTTCTTTGTACTCTTATGGCTCAACCTTATACATTATACAATCCCTCAGTATGTGCCTGCTCTAATTATGGATGTGGAAGAGGCCCAATTTTAGGTCAATAAGTGCAGTTGGCAAAGGGACCTTGCTCACACTCAGTTAAACAGCAGCTCCATATTTTTTTTAAAAAAAAAATGTTTTCAAAGTATTCTCCGTGACAGTCAATGGAAGCAAAATGTGAACTTTTAAAAAAAATAGAATAGGAAGAGCCTTGACACTGTTGAATTTTGATGTTGTGGGACATTCCTAAGAATACCGTGGAAAACAAAGAATCATTGAATAAAGCAATCCAGTTCTCATCTGAGCCACATTACTTAAAATAGCAAATGCTATTTTAAAGCTGGTTCATCCAGTTTCCTGGAACTCTTAATAATCTTTTTTTTTTAACTATTTGATCAATGTGGTGTTCCAATCAAAGCTGGAACACACACACACACACACACCCCGTCCCCTGAGAGCCTTCTGTCTGTTTTATGGATCCTTTTGCCTTTAGAAGTCAATATAGTTTCCAGTCTTAGAATGGATGTTCTTATAATCCACATAAGCAGTTGGAGTGTTGCATCAGAAAAATGACACTAAATTCAGAATTACTTTTGTTCTTGTGTAAATTGGCTGTTTACGTGCTCATTTGAGGAACAGCATGAGTCAGTAACTTTTATTCTATTCTGTTCTGTTGTTCTGTTCTGTTCTGTTGTGTCCTGTCCTATTTCATTCCATTCCATTCCAATCAAAGTCTTTCTTTTTAAATGTAACAAACCAAATATAGTTGGAATGCCCACCAATATACTATATAGATATATAGAGCACCATTACTCTGTTCTTTATCTCCAGCATGTTCTATTCAAAAGTATAGCCATTGTGAAAATGAAAGGTCTCTTCAGTTATAGCAGCATATTCTATATTTAAAATATGTAAGCCATCCTTCAAGGCTGGATTGATTGATGTCCGTTCCTCTTTAGTAAATTAGGAGAAAATTTTGATTCTGTTCGTAATCAGTAGAAAGGAAAACAGGCCCCTTTGGAAGTAGAAAAGAAGTTATGAATGACTTTAGAAGCAGGGAAGAAAAAAAAAGTCATTCCACAAAACGTAGTTATGAAATGACAAAGGAAGTATAAGAATGTTGGATTTTGCCCAAATAATTTCTGCAGAATTAGAAAAACATGGGCTAGCCATCTTGAGGTAAGCTGCTTGTCGTAATATGGTTAAATATATTTTTGGAGAAGAAAGGAAAGGGAGTGAAAAAACAGCATCAAAACTTTGAGTTTGAAATGAATCAATTCATTGGTAAACAAATACATAAATAAGCGAGCCTGTGCAAAAGAACATCATAAAATAATTTCCAGAAGCTCCAGCTGCTGATTCGGTAGCGGCATTGGTTCACCTATGGGGGAGGAAACTATTTAAATTTCGTCTTGCTGGTCATCCAAAGTTTGAGGATTCTCCTTCGTTCGCTGGAGATCTCTATGCAATCGGCAGGAAACAAGCAAGAGGGCAAACGATGGAAAATCATTGAGACACACCTGTATCTCTTGCATGGAGTTGATAAAGATTCTGTCCTTCAGGTAGAGCTGTCTGGAAATTGAGTCATGGCCACTGGACTTCTTTTCCTTGTTGGTTCAAAGAGCTCGGCAGCTTATCCAAGCCTGAAGAAGCTACTTCAGAACCAACAAGAGAAGAAGCCCAGTTGCCACGACTCAACTTCTAGACCAGTGGCGGCTAACCTTCTAGATACCGAGTGCCCGGATGAGTCGCAACTAACGATCCGTGGCTCATGATGTCATCACCTGGCGCCGCTACTCTCTTTCTGAGCATGATGTCATCGCCTGACGCCGCTACTCTCTTTCTGAACATGATGTCATCGCCTGGTGTTGCTACTCTCTTTCTGAGCATGCTCAGCTCTGGGGCGATGCCTGGGCGACTTGGCTCGCGTGCCAGCAGAGAGGGCGCTGTGTGCCCGCTGCGGCCCGTGTGCCATAGATTCGCCATCGCTATTGTAGACTCTTGCGTGGAGGTGATTGCATCCTCACCCAAGCAGGACCCCTTACAGATGTATTGCCAGCTGCCCCTGAAGAGTAATGGTTGAGGTCTTCAAAGACCAGCGGTGATGACACCGTGAGGCCCTTTTCAGACATCGCTCGCCTGAAATGTTGGCTGACCTCTTAGGCGCCTAGTTCCTAAGTCCTCCACCTACCATCACGATTGAGCCCAGAATGGATGCTGCTCGGTGGGAGATGTGTCCCGCTTGACGACTTTTCTCCCCACCTTTGTTAAGTGAATCGCTGCGGTTGTTAAATTAGGAGCCTGGTGGTTAAGCGAATTGTGATGGTGAGTGGAAGACTGCCTGTAGCGGCCGGGCCCGGGGACGAGCGGCTCTTGTTTGACCGGGCTACAAATACCCTGTTTCCCCGAAAATAAGAGCAAGTCTTGTATTAATTTTTGCTCCAAAAGGTGCATTAGGGCTTATTTTCCGGTTAGGTCTTATTTTTGGAAAAACAGGGGGGGGAGAGAGAGATGATGGATGGATGGATGGATGGATGGATGGACAGGCAGACAGACAGATAGAAAGATAGATGATAGAAATAGATTAGAGAGAGAGAGAGATGATGGATGGATGGATGGATGGATGGATGGATAGACAGATAGACATAGATAGATAGATAGATAGATAGATAGATAGATAGATAGATAGGTAGGTAGGTAGGTAGGTAGGTAGGTAGGCAGGCAAGCAGGCAGGCAGGCAGGCAGGTAGGTAGGTAACTAGCTAGGCAGGCAGGCAGGCAGGCAGACAGATAGATAGAGACAGTGTTAGTATTGTTTTCTGGTCGATTAGTCCTAATAAAATTCATGATCATCATCATGATGAATGGGAGGCATTTTCTCCTTCGTACTTTTTGTCATCTTATATTCTCTATACAGGTGAGTGCATGCCACAATTCTCTCCTTCCATTTTTCTTTCTATTGACATAAGAACTTCCTCTTTAGGGAAGTCTGGATTAGAATCCTTTTACAAAGAAGGAAGGGTGACAAAATTGATCTTCATTGTGTTTTGAAGTGCCAAGCTATTTATGTCTTCATAGCTCTGGCCCACTCTTAATATTTTTGCACAACCAGTACATTGGTAGTAAAGCCCAGTTGTCTATTTCTTTAATAGACCAGAACAGATAAGATGTATGACAAAAAAGTGCAGTGTGGAGTGCTCATTTTTTTCTCCATTCTGATTGACTCTGTTTCTTGCTGACACAGCTGGTGCAGTTATTTAATTATCAGAAGAGCCAAATACTATATTTATATCTCTTCTGTGTTGTTGCTTTTTTAGTACTGTTCAATGATATTCTCTAATTATCAAACTATGTGAACAGCTTTCCAAGGTCTCGAGGACCTTCTGATTAACAAGATGGCACTTTCCTCCTTGCCTCAGCAAAATTCATTTTGATTCTCTTTCAGCAGAATGTCACAATGTCACACTGCAGGAAGATTTCCCAGAAATCATCTGTTTTGGCCAACTTCCTCAAAAAGGCTGCTTCATGTCCAGGTTAAAATGGGAGTGAAACAGAGTGAATAAAAGCATTGACCTATTCTGTTGAAGGGCAGAACAATGCCATATGCCGGTTACTTTTGTTCACATATTTATCAATGCGAGCTTGACGACTATAAAGTCAAAGTAATGACTTTGCATGTGTGAAGGTGGTAATTATTAACCATATTGAATTTATTGGTCACATTTTATCTCCAGGGAAGGCATCAGTTTTCCAAAATTAGAGACATTATAGTTTAAGCATTTTTCCTTCCACAAAATATTATTACATGGTTAAGAGAGATATGACAGATGATTCTGCATTATTAGTGTCACTGGTAGGACATGGGTCAGTAATATCCTTGTTACATAGTTAGGGAATGACACTTACCTTCATTTTGATTATATTCACTGATTCAGTACTATACAGAAAACCATAAATTAGTTATTAGTAAAACTCTTTAACCTGTATAGGAAGAACTCAAAGCCATAAAATAGCCTTTAGGAATCAACTCCTATGGTTTCTGATGGTTGATCTGGTCAGTTGGAGGAGAGAAGGCCCAAAGGCTGGGAAATATTGGAAGTTAGTAATGTTTATGTGTGCCTGTGGCTGCATAATTTATCAAAGCCAGTTACTCCACATCTGAGAACATTAAGATGGGCCTTCTCGTTTCAAAACAATGGTGTACATTAGATTTAACCATCACATCTTTTCAGACAATAAGACATATTTAGCACAGAATATCTCAAACTACAGCTCCCAGGATTCTCAGAGATGGCTGGACTGTTCAAGCAATATGCCCTTTATATTGTAGGAAGGACTTACTGATTGTTTTGAGACTTGGTCTTCTCCATTTTAGAAAATAACCTTAATTCTCTTAGAGCAGGGATGTCAGACCCACTGTCATTATGGGCCATCACCACTGCAGCTGCTGTGGCCCAACCTTCCCCTCCCCTCTCTCACCACAACACCCCAGAGACTCCCAGAGACCCTCCTGTGTCCCCGTGACCCTCGAGGACACCCCCCACAGACACCCCCAGACACCACTGCGGACCCCTGCCATGGTCCCCACCAATTCCCCAATGGCCGCTGATGTCCCCCCTGCAGCTGAAGATCCTCTACCCGTGCCGTCACCCCCACTTCCAGGAAGCACCTCATTCATTGCCATGTCCAGCCTGCAGGTCAGATGCAGGCAAACTGCAGGCCATATCCAGCCCGTGTGCAGCCTGTTTGACATATATGTCTTAGAGAATACTTACTTTTAGCTGTCAGCAGCAACATCACAAAGAATTTCCTTGGAATTCCATGCAATTTCTTTTATTTTCCTCCTAAGCCAAATATTAAGATAGATAGCAAACTTCTTTCTTGGAAGAAAAAAAACTACAAAATCAAATTTAAGATCAACTACATGCTTAAAGACTACCATTTGAAACCAATTCATGTTTCATGATGAGATCTTCGTGTTTGCTGAATTGCTTTGCTTCCTGTACACATTCCATTACTAAGCAGGATAGCATCGTCAGCACTTTGACAGAAGAGAGTGGGGTTTGCTGCAATAATGTTGCCTCCTTTGTTATAAAACATTTCTAAGAAAACCAAGCATGGCAAATTCTTAGCATTCCAAAACTTAAAGTTATATATTCTTAATTATTGTTATCACCTCATTCGGCGGCTTATGGGGCTTGGCTTTTAATTTTATGCATTTATTTACATTCCATCTTTATTATTTTTATAAATAACTCAAAGCAGTGAACATACCTAATATGCCTCCCCTCTCTTATCATCCCCACAACAACAAACCTGTGAGGTAGATTGGGCTGGGAGAGAGTGATTGGCCCAAAGTCACCCAGCTGGTTTTCAGGTCTAAGGCAGGACTAGAACTCATCATTCCCAGGTTTCTAGTCTGTTGCCTTAACCACTAGCTCAAACTGACTCTTTCTCGTATTTAGAAAGCTAGAAAAGTAAAAGATAATTTATTCTAATTCTGAAAGCTTGTCTTCCTCATTATTAAACCAAGTAGATTGTATTTTACAAAAGGGTTGCATTTTACTCCTTTGACAAGTGATAAAGTGAAAAAGATGACCGAGCAATTTAAAGCAGCAGTAACACCAATTTTAAAAAAATGCCAATTTTTGTACTTTGTAACTATCCATTGATTCTTATTCAGGTCATTTTGATTCTCTAAATATATTCCCTAGTAGTCATTATTGTTTCTCTGCTGGCTTTTGAAAACATAATACTTTCAATCCAATAACAGAGTTTCTATTTAAACAAAGTTAAATCTTAATTATTTAGCATAGTATTAATATCCTCTCTCAGCCCACTGACCCAGAAGCTGATATTATCACAGATGGAACTGAAATGATGACTCTGTATGAATAGCTACAGGACAATTTTACAATTTAAAGTTTGGAGAATGAGAGAAGGATATACTCTGCATAGGATCTATTTTTTAGAATTGTTTTTATTACTGAAAATAAAATAAATGGACATCATTAACTTTATTTTCAGTAATAAAAACAATATGTTGTAGGAATTGTAGAACTGAACATTCCCACAAACTCAGCAATAGGATGAAAGCATACATCTGTTTTCTGAGTCAAAATACATCCCTCCATTCTTAGATATCCATTCTAATTTTTTTTTTTTTAGGAATACAATTTTAGGTAAAATGTAGAAAACGTGAAATAAATACTAAGCCAAAGAAATTAAGGACATGAGTTGGGAAAGGCAAACTTCCATTGCTTTAACAGTATACGATTTTTTCATTCATTGCCTATTATTTTTAAACTTCTCATGTCCCCCTTTTTGAGAATTCACATGCGCTTTGTTTTGAGATATGATCCACATTCCTTGACCAAATCACCTCAAAGTATTTTCATGAGGATCATTCATTTTTGCATTCAAAACACTTTCATGACACCTTTATTCATGACTTGATCTTTTCTTGTTTTCTCACACTGCATTTAGCTTACCTTTCTATCTCTTCTGGTGTATCCAATTTTTATTTCCATATAATATGGCAGGCAGAAGGATACTTTTGACACAGCCATTTTAGCTTCTTCCAGCAAATATTCATTTCTTACGAGGAGTGACACCTGGTGGTCCCTGTTTACAGGAATGGGTCATCCAGTTCCACATTTGCCTCTCAGGCCAGACCAGGGCCAGTGCAGGCAGATACCAATGATTTATGAACAGAAAAAAATAGCTTATTATGCTATCATCAGTGAGGCATAGTCTGGTCTTCTAGATAGGGTTAGGGTATGCCTCACTGACGACAACATTATAAGCTAGAAATGACCATTTGAGTCTTCTTTCTTGTTCTGGTTAATTTTTCCTGTTAATAAATATTTCTCATAATTGCTTTGATAATACCTACCACCTTTCTATTTGCACATATCAAAATTGCTCCATCCATGTTTCCCTCTTTAGAACAGATGCTATTAAGCTACAGACATTTATATGCCCTAGTTTTTCATCACTTATGTATAACTTACAATGAACCATAATCAGAATTTTATTTTGCCAAGCGTGTCAGGACACACAAGGAATTTGTCTTCAGTGAGCAGTGATTCAGTCTTTTCCCCAATCAAACTTCATCAATGAAGTATAAGTCTCCCAGGATAATGTTGCAGGATTCAATCTAGGTCAGTCACTGGGACCAAGGGTCTAGTCTTCTGAGTTTCTGGACTCATGCTGGAGTCCATCCTCAGGGAACTTCTCTCCAACAGAGTGTGCTCAGAGATGGGCTCTGGAACGAGTACAAAAGCTTAGAAATCTAAATTCCAGTCCTGATGACTGACACAGATTGCATTCTGCAAACTCAAGTCCTTTGGCCTTTGAAGCATTAGGTTTGAGGTGCACATTTATTGCTGCATCATGCACTCTCTGTAAATAATCTTGTTTCCAGCCAAGAAAACTGAATCATCTGCACACAGAAGAACATGTTCATTCATGTTCTTGACCACTGCTTCTCTATTGCCATTGCAAGCAATCCTTATACATTTGTTGATAAATATGTTAAGCAACCACTTCCTTGTCTTCCTCCTTGCTCAAATACTGAATTGTTCGTTAATCATTCCATTTATTCTATTACATACATACTATACTTTCATCATATGCAACCCTTATCTCATTCAGCACCAATCTGTAACTTTGCTTTTGCACAACATATTCTAGTAATTAAGCCTCTTCACTATATTATGCTGATTCTGTCATTCAGGGACAACCACCTTTTTCTGGGCCATGTTACCACTATTCCCATTCTTGAGAAATTTTTTGGTTTTTCTACCCTGAGATAGTTGGTTGAAGCCGTTGCCAAAATGGATGCTCAAGTAAGTGGTAAACACCTTTTCTCTCCTAAATTGGGTAAATATATCTCATTTGGGCCATATTATTTGGGATGGCAGGTTACATCTGACCTGCAGGCCATAGGTAGCTGACCCCTCCTTTAATTGAACAAATATAAATAAACTTTCTTTCTCACATTTATACTTTCTCTCTTTTTTGATTTTTTTTGATTTTTAACAAAAAACAAAAAACAAAGCCCACAAGACATAAAAACCCGTATTAAATATTCCAATCAGCATCCGCCAACTGAATAAACATGTTATCTATCATCCATCAGTACTTATTCAATCATATTCATAAAAATTACACCTATTTCTTCCATTAAACATTTAAATTCACATTTTATAAAAAAGCCCATTTTTTCATTTATATAAATGTTCACCTCAGCAATATTCTGATCTACCAGTGCCAGTCTAGACTGTAAGTTTTACTTCACTTTTACAATAAATTTACTTTTGAGTATCCTAAATGTTTCTGTTATTACTTCCATATCATATCTCAACTCAAAGTCTTTCATCTAGTCCCCCATTGTTCTTCTTTACCTTAAACAAACAAACCAATTTTAGACTTCTATATATTTTACAGCCTCAATTTTCTCAATTTTTTGTTCACTTAATTTTTTATCCAGTCCTCCTGATCCAATTTAAACATCTTAAACATTTTAAGTAATTTCAAATCTTATACATCATCCTGTATGTATAACAAATCATTTTTCTATTAAAACTATTTCAAGCATACACGTCTTAAGCATCAACTATATTCTCCTTTTATATTCTATCCTCTTAATCCATTTTGAACATCACAGCACTATACCAAAATTATCATTTAAGCATTAAGTATCTTCTCCTTTTATAGAACATCCTATATAAATCACTACACAATATCAAACTTATTATTTTATTCTATATAACATTTCAACCATGTAATTAGTCACTAATATCTTAATTTGCCAATACGATTCTAGTTTTCATGTTCAATTCCTCATTTGCAATATTCTTATTTGTAAATCATTCTATGTATCATAATACAATTGCCAATTTTTCATTTTTCTGTTAAAGCTATCAGATTCATATTAAAACATCTTAAGCATTATATGTATTCTCTTTTTGTAAAACATCCTATATAAATCACTACACAATCAAACTTATCATTTAAATCTATAAAGCATTTCAGTTATTTAATTAATCACTTATGTCATAATTGCCAATAAAATTCTGCATTTTATGTTCAGTTCTTCATTTATGATATTCTTATCTGTCCAAATTTTTCCATCTCTTCCACATCTGAACCTCTTTCAAGCTCTCTCAAACCTTTCCGTTGGGATCTTATATTTCTTTTGAACTGGCTTGTACATTCTTTCTCTTTGCTTGCTTCTCTGCCCAGCTGCACTTATTGTTACACTCCTTGTGGTGGTAAATACTCTCATTTTTAAGTCTTTTTTCCTTTTCTTGATCATCCTTTGAGCTTTTGGGTGATAGTTCAATTTTTTACTCTGAAGTATAATCACATCTCCAACAGCCTGTTGTTTTTCTTCTGTTCTTCCCAGATTGTTAATGTGGTCATCATCTGTACTACAAACATCCAATTTTTCTTTAATTCCATCTTTTTCTTTTGGTTTTATTATGTATCAGTCATCCAGCTTTTTAAAAATCTCTTTAAAATTAGCTTCTTGTGGCTTCCGGTTGGCTCCGCAGCGGCGAGAAGACGGGCTTTCACGGCTCGCCGGTTTCGGGATCGCGTCGGGCCGCCTGACAGCTTAAAAACAGCTGTAAGGCGGCGAAAAAGCCTTCC
>JANHFO010002703.1:133155-144479 GCA_032468095.1 Pareas carinatus
GAGAGGCCTGCGGCCTTGATTTGAAGCTTCCCCTAGGCCCGCGGATTGCTTTATCGGGCCCCGCGCAGCTCTGGGATGCTACTGAGCAGCCCAGCTGCCCATTCTAAAGGCCTCCCAAAGCTCCACGGGTCCTGAAAAAATGATCCGTGGGTTTGGGGGGAGCTTCTAATCAAGGCCGCAGGCCTCTCTGGAGGGGTCCCCCAGGCCCGGCGATGATTTCTTCTGCCCCCGCAGAGTTTCGGGAGGCCTTCTTAGAAGCGCAGGCCTAAAAAATGATCGCTTTTTCGGGACCCGCGGAGCTTACGGAGCCCACAATATTAAGTCTGTAGTGCAGCACGGGTACAGATTGCTAGTAATTAATATTTAATACAATTTCTTTTGTCACTCCCATGCTCAGTACAGCTACATTTCCCTTTTTAAATTAAGGTTTTTTATTGAAATATAATATAACATACAAAATAAATTAAATAAACCAAACAGTGGGAAAGTAGGGAGGGAAAGGAACAGAGGCAGAGTGTGGGGAAGAAGGGGTAAAAGAAAAGAAAAAGCATTGACTTCTGGCCTCCTTTGATGCAGTAAAATATGGCAATATACCAAGTCTCAACTTTTTGCTTCACACATTTGTTTGAACAGACACGTCTATAACAACAGATCTATCTAATCATTAAAACCCAAAATCAAAGTTTCATCTTTTAGCTTTGGAAACAAAACCAAGAAGCAGTTTCCAGGCAAGTATGAAAGTTTTTATGCTTTCTCCCTTAATTAGGACAATCATTTTCGCCATCTCTGCTAACTCCATCAGCTTCTGTAGTCATTCCTCCATTGTAAGAATTGTGGTAACTTTCCATTTTTATGTGTAAAATAAACTTGCTGCTGTCAACATATAAAGCATCAAAGTTTCAAATATTTCTTCCATGTCTTTAGCCATTAGACTCATAAGAAACATCTCTGGTTTCTTCTCAATACCCAGTTGGAGAATCTCCTGCATACATTTATGAATCTTATTCCAATAACTCTTTTCTCTCTCACATGTCCACCATAAATGATAAAAAGCCCCTTCTTTACTTTTACACTTCCAACATACATTTTAAATACCTTTATACATTCTTGATAATTTATCTGGAGTTAGGAAGCAATTGTACATCATCTTACAGAAGTTTTAAGTTATAATTTAATGTACATTTTAAGCCCTTCTTCCACATATTCTCCCATTGTCCAAGCATTACATTATATTCAAAGTTCCTTGTCCACTGGATCATACAATGTTTTACATAATCATTTTCCAGATTTAAATTCCGTAACACTTTATAAATCTGGGTAATAATGTGTTCGTCGATACCATACAGAAGAATTTCCAATTCATTTTTAACAAAATCAAACCCATACATCTTTTTATCTAATTTAAATCTTCCTTTAAGTTGTAGATATGTAAACCAATGACAAGTATGACCTTCTGAAACTAGATCTTTCTTAGACTTGAGAGTGGGGGGTCACCAGAATTAAAAGATATAATTTCTCCATAGGTCCTCCAGATGGGTTTTATCTTTTCTTTAAAAAAGCCCCCTGTGGGGAAATCCAAAGAGGCACAAGCCTCAAAATACAATTTCAGATTTGGTAAGCCCAAATCCCTTCTTTCCTTAGCATCTTGCAATAATCTATATCTAATTCTTGGTTTTTTCCCGTGCCATGTGAACTTAGAAACATCCATCTGCCATTGTTTAAATGGGGGTATCAGCTGTAAGAATTGGTAGCATCTGAAACAAAAAAAGCATCCTCAGTAGAACATTCATTTTGATTACAGAAATTCTATCCAATAGTGATAAATGTAGCTTACCCATCTTAATAAATTCTTTTTAATGTCATTTCAGATAGGCACATAGTTATTTTGAAACAGTTTTATATTTGTTTTTGCCAGCATGACCCTCAAATTTTTCACCTTTTTCTTGACTGTGAAGCTAGATTTTTTAGTCAATATATCTCCATCCTGTAAGGTTCTATTTCTTGATCAACATTGTCGTTTCCTGTTTATTTACCTTAAATCCTGTGAAGGCTCCAAATTCATTTAATTTCCTCATCAAATATTCTATATTGGTTTTTTGGATCTTGCAAACATATAACCAGATTTCCTGCACATGCCCTCAATTTATAAACTTCCTTCTTAACATTTATACTTTCTATTTTCTCATCTTGCCTAATATCCCTGTTCAGAACTTCCAACACCAAGATAAATAGTAAAGGAGACAAGGGACATCCTTGCCTCGTGCCCATTTGGATATCACATGGATTTGTTAGATCATCATTAATAACAATTTTGTTGTGACGTATAAATAGCTTTAACACTTTGAATAAAATTCCCCCCAAATTCATTTCCTTCAAGACTTTGAACATAAAAACCCAATTCAAATTATCAAAGGCCTTCTCTGCATCTAAAAATATTAGAGCTGCCTGTTTATAATTATGGTGCTGTAAATATTCAAGAATGTTCAAAACCATCCCCACATTATCCCTTAATTGACTCTTTGGAAGAAAAGCAGATTTGACCTCATGAATATATGCCTGTAAAACCTTCCTTAAACTTTCTGCCAAAACTGGAGCAAAAAGTTTATAGTTTTTGTTTAATAGTAAAATTCGTCTATAGTTTTTTTGTCATGGTAGCATCTTGGCTCTCCCTCAGTAGGAGCATCTTAGCTTCTCTCCAAGTCAAAGGTATCCCCCGCCCTCCCTGTAAAACTCCATTCATTATTTTAATGGTTGAAAGAGTTCGTCTTCAAAGCATTTATAATATTGACTTGTGAGACCATCTGGCCCAATACAGCCACAATTCCTGATAAATAGTCAAATTCCAAAACTTTGGTATATAATTGTACACTGTTCAGAATCGCTCTGTGAGTGAGAGAGATGTTCTCTAAATTTTGATTAATCAAATCAATTAACTAATTCAGAATTACATTCAACATCTCTTTTTCTCCATAAATCAACTAATATACATTTATACACAATCCCCAAAAATGTAGTAAATGATCATATGTCCATGTCATGTGTTGACAGTGAATTCTCAGATTTTTTACATTTCTATATTTCTATCTTGGAGGTCTTCTAGTTCAACCTCATGCTCAAGGATGAGACACTGTGCTACTTCAGGTATACTGACAAATCCAGCAAAGATATACCAGTAAATGGACATGTATAAGGAAATAAGTTATCATTCTTTGTAAATTCATAGGAATAAACCTGGACAAATATATGGCATCAAAAATTTAAAGCTGAGTGTATTTAAAACTACTTTCCTTTAAAAAAACAACTATGGAATTATGGACTGCTTCATGATGAAACCCCCAAATTAACCTCTGCCACTTTATACATCAGAATATTTTGCTAGTTACAAGCATCATCAAGCTCATTTTCTTTTAAACAAACAGGTAACAACAACAACAGCAACAACAAAACCTTACCTATCCAGGTACCCAAGACTTTAAAGGAATTAATGTTCCTCCTCTTCCTTCCGGATCTTTATAGGACCACAAATTTAAGTTATTAGACAATGAATGTTGTAGAGCATTGCTGAAGGCATCTGGTACTCACTCAAAACACAGCAGTTGTTGTTCAAACATTGTATGTTTCCTCAATTTCATGCTCACAGAAGAAAGGTTAAACGTAACTTTTATACAAAACATACATCAAAATGTGACAAATAAGAAAGTTTATTAAATGCAAACATACTGAGAGAAGTGTGTGACGGGTGTGAGATATTTACTCAGATGGCTTGGGAGAAAGGGATGGGGGGATTTTCATTGTGCAATTCCTCCACAAATAACATAGCTGCAACTCTATTGTCGAAAATTGAGCATCTTCAACATAGAGGAATGAGACTGCAAACTACTTTTTTGCTGTTGTTTTTACATCCCCAAAGTAATTTGAGTGGAACTACATTTATTATGTCACTTGACATCTTCATGATTCCAATATCTGCCATCTGATTTCAGGTGCTTTTCTCTACAACTGAAGCGAAATATAAAAGGTATGAAAAGCAGGAATTATTTGGACTCATTGATTTCACTGGGAGAGATATGTTCCCCCCCCCATTGTAAAATCAATGAACTTTGAAACCACTTATCTTTAACTAAATTGGAGTCAAAGATTGGAACCTTCTAGATCTTGTTATAATTCATGCTTCTAAAGGCTTCCTCTTGGAATATAGCTAAACAAAATAGCATTATTCCCATCAATTTCAGTGAGAGAGAATGAAATGGATGAATACAATGAGACTTTTCTACATAGTTAGGATTCTGATGTGTTCAGTGAACATTATCTTTTCTTAGTTATACTGCCTTACTTCCAAAGGCATTTTGTCCTCTTACATATAAGCTGAAAATCTGCTCTGATCGTGGATAAATTTTTAGGACAAGAGTTAGCTTTCTTAAAATCTTAACACAGTGTTCAAGGAGTGAGATTACTCCATTGCTGCTGATAATCAGAATGACTGCAGAGGATTAGTATTAGTCTTCAGGTTGGAAACCTATTAAGTTGTACAAAATTGGAGACAGGGAATCACTAAGCCTATTTCTCAGCTTTAGGCTGAAACAGGAAGGTGACATTTCATCACTGAAAGTTGTGCAGATTTACATGTTAGACCTAATATGGGAATCTGTCAGTCCCCCCCAGATACACAAGACAGAAAACTTGACTAGATGAGTTAATTCTAATTTTACTGAAAAGCTACATTAACAAAGTCTTGCAAGTTTGAAGGTACAAACTTCCTGCTGCCACTTTTAATTATCTGAACAATCTGGAGGGTGAGGGGGAATCCCTCTTAAATTTTTCCTCCGACCATTAATCCATTTTCCCTCTTTTGTTTGATTGTTACCAAGGCAGCAACTCATTCCTCTTCCCTCAAAGTCATGTACGCATTCCATTTTACTTCTACCCATATGCAAACATAATACAAACTGTTATCCAATAGTAGTTTTTGTTTCAATTTTTGAAATTATTCTGTGACCTCTACTGAAGCTTCTCTGCTATTCGAGCATTCATGGATAGACTGTTTGACAAGTATTAACCAGACTTCTTCAACATTATCCAGCCTGACAAAGAGCACAATAAACACTTTTGTCTCAATATATTTTGGTCAATATGATTCTAGCTATCCTGTCACTGATTCATTTCTCCTTTTGTTATTGTTTGAATGAGTCAATAAAAATGTACAGGAAAACTTTGAATTGTGAGTATAATTGGTTCCCGAACCATGCTTGTAATTGTTATATACTCAACACTTACCAGACTTCCAGGAGCCAGTCAAGAGAGATCCCTCAGGTTTGCGTGGACTGATCTGGAAGCAAGGAAATTGCAGGTTAAAGCTGATTGGTTGAGGTGCGCAAAGTCGCAGCAAGTATAAAAGGACAGCACCCGGGGTTTGCCAGCTGCTGGAGTTGATTTGTTAGTTTCCACTGATAATAAACGTTTTTGGTTCTTGTAACTTGAAGCCTCCAGTCTCATTATTTGTCCAGCTAACAGTAATCCAAAGCACTTGTATATCAAAGCGAATTTTCCCATAAGAAATAATGAAAACTCAAATGATTTGTTCCACAACCCTCCTCGCTTTCCCTTTTGCTTTCTCCTCTCCTTCCTCTTCCTTCCTCTCCATCCCAAGATTCAATTCTTGCCAGTCAGCTACGGTTCTGGGGTTACCTCTATGGCCAACAACTGATTTGAAATTTTAGAAACCAAATAGCATGGCCCCTAAAACAAGAAAACCTCAACCACAATAGAAAGCAAGTGAGCTGCGCTCTAGACATTGGAGAAGAAACACATTTTTATTCTTCACTCTAAGCTGGCAGAGAAAGGGAACATCTCCAAAGCTACAATGTTGCAAAGGGCTCATTAACATAGGTAAAGGAGCAGAGGCTACTGCTAGATGATTCATTTTGAAACAAATGTTGCCAATAATCAAAAATTGAACAGATTGAGCCAGGAAGCAAAACAAAAACCAAAGATAATCAAAATCTGAATTCCCCCACCCCATTCTTTCCAGCAGCTGGCTCAGATTCAATTCTACCACCAGCCATCTCCTGCAATCTCCTGGCTTGATAAGAAAACCCTGAAAACTCTGAAAACAAGCTGATTTGGCTTTTGGTGCTCAGCTGGGCACTGGGGCTTCCCTTTGGGAACTGCTGATGGGCTGTTGGGTGCCCTCATCTGGCTCTGCTACACTTGTAATTCAAGACATCACTCGTTTATCAAGTTAAAAATTATTAAAAATGTTTGCTCATTTTGCAAAATACTCACAGACCAAGTTACTTGCAATCCAGGGTTTTAGTGTATTTTAATATACCATTTTCATCTTTTATTAATATTACGTTACAAATTTATGTCATTGGACTGCTATCAAGAACTAAAAATTGACATTATTAATCCGGCAACTTTGAATGATGTTTTTTATAGGCATCTGAAATTTGGATATAAGGTTTTTTTACAGAAAGAATGTTATCACTCTGTGCAGAATGACAGTTGTAATGTTTTGCTTCCTGCCCCAATTATTTTGAGATAATTGTGCATTTCATGTAGTCAACAAAATAAATACTTTTTTTTAAAAAAAGTGTTTTTAAGTGAAAGTTATATACAAAGAACCCATTTGAGAAAATTGGGAATGAAAAGCAAGGCAGATTTCTTAGCACTTTTTTTCTTTTTAAAGAACAAAAATAGCTATTTGCAAAAGATTTGAGGGAATGGAATAAAACATCAAATTTCACTGCTGATGTAGACTGGATTTAGACTGATCTGGACACCCCTATGCTGAGAACTCATATAGTGCATAGAATAGCTTCCCCTTTCACACATTTACTCCAGCCATCAAAACAGCAGAGATGTATTTTGAGCTGTCGAGAGCATGTTGTGGAACAATTGTATTTTTCTACAATATCTTTACCTGAGATATGTCAGGGACAGACAAGCAATTGCAGAATAAATATCTACAGAATACCAAAGGCAGTCTAATGTTTCCAGCAAAGGATAACACTAGGCAAAATGGGATATGGAGGAGGTGGCTGGATCGTGATATCAGTGCTTCCAACATTATCTATGATGGAGCATGCCCTTATTTTCATCTGCAAAATGCTGGTGGGATGATATCGTACTGTGATAAGTGTAGTACCTTGCTGAGAAGACTGGTGATACCCTATTGTACACTTCAGTTGTTTCCAATCTGTTCCTTTTGTGTGTTTATTCACTGCTTACGTCATCTAACACTGGCAGCATCACATCTGTTTTAGTCAGGTAGTACATTTTATTAACGCTTAAGAAAATTTCATGAGGGAAATGTGTACCATTAGAAGGGATTTGAGTCATTCACATCTGATCCATTGAACCTGTGTCATTCATCTGGGATTTCTCATGTGTCTGAAGTTTATGTAGCTTCATATATAACTGCATGTGTATGCAATGCATTATGAGAAAAATAAAGGGGGCGGGAAACCCTCTGAGATTATATACTCTACCTGTTGGCAAAAGAGATCCACCCACTTCTGCTAATATGTCTTGCCACGAATCCATTCAAAACAAATATGGTAGTGCAAAGTGCTACCTAGTATTAATTGTTTAATTTAAAGAATATTTTTATTTGTTCCTGAACTATTAGTATGCAATTGGTGTGTCTTTGTTAGCCCCTCCATTGCCACCCTCTATCCCCTAAGCTTTGCAGATTGAACTCATAGTGCTTGATGAGCAAACACAGTTGATTTACAGTTTAATTTCCAACCATTTGTGTAGGGAATTTTCAGCTGAGATTGTGCTGAAAATGGGCTTTCAGCTATAGGCTCCACAGTGGTCATTTTATTCCACATGAACAGTGCACCATTTCAGCCTCATTCTACCCAAACTCTCCAAAGGTTACAAGGACTCAGCAAGATATACAATCCACAAAGCAATATGCTCACAGAACTCAGGGGAAAAAAAACACCTCATGACCTCAGCATCTGTAGTGATGCTGGCCACCTTATTTCAAGACCATTTTAATTATTGGGATATGATGTGCTTTAATTGAGAAATGGTTGAGCTGGATCATATATGCTGTATGAGAGCCAAGTTTCCAATTATCTCTGCTTTCAATTATCTCCGCTTTAAATGATCCTGATCTGAGGATTTTCTGGTCTAACACAGAAGCATTTAGCATGGAATTTGATTGCTAATTCACCAGGATGCCACAAAAAGTTTTGAGCATTTCAAGGAACTGCAGTCATAAGGTGTTTTCTTGTTTTCCACTATCTTGCATTTATAATCCTTTACAATAAAATCAGCTATGTTCTCTCTATTGACAATACAACAAAAGCAGCCAATTAAAAAGAAGAAATTCAAAATTAGTCTTCATTAGGTACAGAGAGAAATAATGGAAATCAGAGAAAACTGCAAGAAAGGGATGGTAGATGGAGCATGGAATAGCGGAAGGCTGGCTGAAATCATTCCTCAAAGGGGCACTCTATACTGTTCATGGCAGGAAAAAAAATGCACATTGCCTTCAAAATTCTAAAGTAAAGATGCTGAGGATCTCACATCTCCCTTTGCACATGTCGTCTTCCTCTCCTACTGATACATTAAGGGATCCCACTGAATCTAATGGATAGGGCTATGGAATTTCCCTTTGGTGAAACAGCCTTTGGTGAAAGAGCCTTTGTCCCTCTTCCAGACTCTTCAGAAGAGAACAGAGGAAGGAAGGCAGTAAAGAGTTCTCTGAGGTTCTTATCCTATGGGCAGGATGTTGCAATGTATACCTTTTGCCGTTAGACGTGCTAAAGACAACTTTTATCAAAGCCTATATAACATTGTAGTCAATGTATTTTTTCAGTCCCTTTGTCTGCAATCCGATGCATGTGTATCCCAGCAAGCTCACTAGAATCTTCTTGTTGGAAAATTGCTATAGGCAATTTTCAGTTTAGTTTGCACCTTCCCATTCTGTCATTATAGGCCATTCAGTTCGGCGAGCAAAAATATAATTTGATGTTTATTTATTAAACACCAGCAAATGTCAAAAACAGGGTAAAAGCCAGGCAAACAGCAGGGGGATAGTGAGAGAGCTGATAAACAGGTATGGGATAAACATTATCTATATCTATATATCAAAAGGCATGGAACTTTCTGGAGTGACTAGAAACAACACTGGATAGCACAGATGATCCCAAAGGGAATGAGTGACCTTTGGTTATTTCAGCCTGAACACTTTTATGTACATAAAAGCAGTAGAAAAGAGATAGAAAGTAGAATACTAGGTGATCCCTCCTCTATTCCATACCATAGAAAAGACAATTTCGTGAACAGGGAATATGTAACAAACAATTTAGGCTAATAACTGAATGGCTGCTATCACAACTGAATGTTTACTAAATTAACTCATTGTCTGACTTATGCTATACAGCAAACTACAAACTAACCTTATTTGTTTGTTTATTTGATGAATTTATATGGGTATAAGGCATTATGAGCAGCAAAATGGAATAAAACGAGGTTAAAAATCTGACTTAATCAAAATCGGGGAAAAGTGACCTTTTGACTTTGAGGTTTGAGGACTACACCTGACTAGAAAAATATTGTGGATTTTTGTCAATTTATTATGTGTCAGATTAAAATTAAGAGAATAATATATCAAAATTGTTTTTTTAGAATGCTTTAGTAGTTTAATATATTTTAAATATTGGTATTATTCATTTAAACTTTGAAATTGTTATATTATTATCTCCATACTGGAAAAAGTTGAGGTGAGTTTTGTTATATGTTTGTGGAGTGCGTTTTTGTTACTTTTTAATGTGTCCTGCTTTTTCTTCTTTTTTCTTCCTTTTATGTTAGCTTATATTTTAATGTCTGTTTTTGAAATTTAATAAAGATATTTAAAACCTAGCAACAATAATCAAGCTACCAATCTGAATGTAGCTATTAGGTTTGTAACTGATCTGGTGTGTGAACATAGGCATCCAGTAAAAAAGAAGGGACTTTTTGTTGACTCCTTGAATTTTCCCCCTTTCCACCTTTATTACAAACAAATAACTGATCTCAATTAGAAATCTAAATCTTAATTTCCTCCCAAATTGGAAAAATGAAAAGGATTTATAAGACCTAGCCACGTCAATTTAGTCTGCTTTATCTTTTGAAATCAGAATTTTAAAATCTTGAAATGTACGAAATACCAGGTTGCTGATTGGGACTGATGCCCTTTGATTCATACTTTTCAGCAATCCCAGCATTTTCCCATATCAGGGATATTCTGCTCATTATATCTGTTGTTACCCGAAACGGGGTTGGTGAAGAATGGGTAGAAGGTGTTGTGAACTGAGAGACCTCATGATCTGCATTTGACTCATGGTCCACCTTGTGATGCCATAGATCATCTTAAAATGACTGTCAATATTTTGAAGGTGACTGCTCCGCATGAAAAGAGAATAACGATAGGGAAGACCTCCAATAAACTTCAGTGCCCACAATCGGCTCATCTTGCCAGATTTATTTTGCTACTTTATTATGCATGTGTTACTGTAATGTATTGAGCTCCATGTAGTTTGCTTAGTAATTGCCCTAAAGTAGTTGAAGCCTGCAGGCCCAGACTGACTGTCTCCAGGGGAAAAATCCCTAATTGCCTCTTGGCTGCCTTCTAAAGGCCACTCTGTATATAAGCTTGTCGTGCAGCAGTGTTTGCTGGGTTTTCGAATGTGTTCCTGCTTGCTGTAAGATATGCCTATGCTTTGCTACAATAAACCTGTGTCTTTTTCTACAACCCATCTCTTCAATACCTACAAACTGAGAATACAATAACTACTATTATTTATAACTTGCCTTTCAAGCTACAAATCTTGTCAAGGTAGCTTGCATGTAACATAAACAACAGTGAATAAAATAATAAATATTTAAAAATCAACAACTGGAACCCTCTTGCTTCAAGGATTATTCCCCTAATTGATTATAATGGCCCAGTGCAAATAGAGGGAGTAGAGGCATTGCCTTATACCCCCCTTTTTTATCCTATATGGGGGAAATGTTAAAACCAGAATTGCCATGAAACGCATTGTTCATGAACTTCATATTGCAGGCAGTCTGTGAGGATGCAAGGCTTCCACTCTGTCCTTACCATAATATTACAGTCATAGCCTCACTCAGTGGATGAACTATGGAGCTATATATAAACATTCTCAACCCAGTCCTGTGAATTTGTCCAAGAGTTCATCCCCAAAGATCTTTACTTGACCTACGTATTATCTGGTTCATGCATTTATTTCATCTATATATATAAAAATGTAGAGGCGTTTGTGCCTGGTAAGTGATCCCGGAAAGTACTGAACCGATTGGGTTCA